>JAJEJO010002169.1:0-20229 GCA_020662805.1 Glaucomys volans
AATTAGGAACACTGTGCCCTTGGGAATGGCCAAGCAAAAGTCTTTGTTTGAAGTCTTCAAAGGGTCAGGTGTTCCACCTGATCACATCCTGAATCCTCAGTCCTCCTTCTGGAGAACTTCACCTGAGTGTTCCTTGAGCTGGTTTGGGGCTATTCCTTGTGTACCCTAATTCCTTTTGCAACATCCAATGGTTTTCTTTTTTTCTTTTTTTTTGCTCTTTTTCCAGGCTGGTTCATGCCTCAGGGCCTTGCCACTTGCCGTTCTGTCTTTCCATTACACTTGTGACCCTAATATGCCAGACTTGGCCTATATTTAGTTCTCAACTTGAGTGTCACCTTGACCAAGAGGGTAACTAGTAACATTGTCAGTCACCCCACGCCATCTGTCTCTCAGCTGTCCTCGTTTTACTTTCATTCTACTGCTTACTGCTATCTGAAATTCTTATTATTCATTGGCATACAACTCCACAGAAGCTGCTTATTTTTTGGAACTGGAGATTGATCCCCGGGGAGCTTTACCATTGAGCTACATTCCCAGCCCTTTTATGTTTTATTTTGAGACAGGGTCTCCCTAAGCTGCCAATGGTGACCTTGAACTTGCGATCCTCCAGCCTCAGCCTCCCAAGTCTGGGACTACAGGCATGCACTGCCATGCCTGGCTTCACAGAAACTCTTCAGAGAGAAAATCAAATTTAACAGAGAATAAATAAACCAGAGGCCACTCATAAACAAACATATCCTGAAGGAACAGTTTTTGTATACAAACAAAAAAAGGAGACCAAACACTGAATATTCCAGTAATCCACATCAGTATACAATAAAAAATAGACCATGGTGGTATGCAAATGTCTACCAAACTAAGCAACGCCAAACTCTTCCTTTTTCTAACACTCTTTTCTCTGCCAATATCGACCACAGCAATTTTTGTTTTTTTCCCTATACCAGGGATTGAACCCAGGGGCACTTAACCACTGAGCCACATCTCCAGACCTTTTTTAAAATTTATTTATTTCTATTTTTTGAGACAGGATCTCATTAGGTTGCTAACAGTCTCACTAAGTTGCTGAGGCTGGCCTCCAACCTGTGAGCCTCCTGCCTCAGCCTCCTAAACCACTGGAATTACAGGCGTGGGCCACCATGCCCAGCTCACAGCAAATTCTTCATATTTCTAAAACAAACAACCTTTAACAGTCTGCATAAGTCAACTGTCCAGTGTAAAGTACATCAGGACCTGCTGGCCAACTTTCCCTACAGTAAAACATGGTTCAGACTCCCCGAGGGATTGCTCAGGACAACCCTGCTTGTCACGCTCCGGCTGTCCCGATCCTTAACCACGTGGAAATTCACAGTTTCCATTTCGGGTCCAACACCATGGGGCTGAAATCCAGAAGTCTCTTCGTTCCCAGCATGTTGTGTGGATGCAAATCAATGTTGTAATAAAAAGTGGTGGATTTATGGTTTTAAAAAACACAGCGGATGGCTTCCAGCCGTGATAAAATAACACATTTTCTGGGATGGCCTTCCTCATGCCAACTCCAGCACAGGTGGGAACCAAGTTCAAGTGAGTCCGTTTCCAAATCAGGATTCTTCCTACAGAGAGCTGCCTGCCCAGGCGCGCGCCTCCTCCTGAGCCGGCCCTCAGGCTGCTTCCCGCCTATGAAACCCTGTAAGCTCCCTCTTCCTGCCCGACTCCATCAGTGAGGAGTCAGGACCGCGTTCTGCAACCCGCCTGCTCTCCAAGGGCTGCTGCCAATCTGACTTTGGCAACTCTGAGATTCCCAGACAAGCAAACCCAGGCGATCCCCACACCACGCTAGCACACGGTGGCAGGTCTGAGCTCAAATAACATGAAACAACAAAACTTTTATTTTTAGTGCGTCGTCTTAGGGTGAGAGAGGCAGGCATCCAAACACTGCAGAAATAGAGCCCACACACTTTTGGGGTGTGTGTGTGTGTGTGTGTGTGTGTTGCTGTTGTGTTTGTCTTTTGGTACTGGGACTTGAACACAGGGATCCTTCACCACTGAGCTCCATCCCTAGGTCCTTCCCATTTTTTTGTTTGGAGACAAGGTCCCACTAAATTGCTGAGGCTGGCCTTGAACTTGGCAATCCTCCTTACCTCAGCCTCCCAAACTGCACCAACCACCCCCGATGCAATGAATATTTTAAGAAGTGTTTTAGTCAGTTTTTGCATCACTGTGACCAACATGCCTGACAAGAACAGCTTAGAGGACAAAACGTTTCATTTTACACCATGAGTTCAGAGGTTCAGTCCATGGCCAGCCAACTCCATAGCTCTGGGCCTGAGGTGAGGCAGGACATCATGGAGGAAGGGCCGGCTGAGGACAGCAGCTCAGGACAGGGCAACCAGGAAGAAGAGAAAGCTCTACTCACCAGGAACAAAACACAAATCCAGAGGCTCACCCCCAGAAACCTACCTCTTACAGCCACACCCTACCTGCCTATAATTACCACCGGAATAATCCTTCCAAGTGGATTAATCCACCTATTAGGTTGCAATTCCCATAACCTGATCATTTCACCTCTGAACATTCTCACATTGTCTCACACATGAGCTTTTGGGGACAACCCTAACCAGGAGTGTTGGCAGTCAAAGTTAAAATTTGCCATTCTTAAGAAGGAGAGCAATGAACTGGTAATGTCAAATGTGGACAGAAGACCTCTTAATGCCTCACAAAAAGAACACGCCAGTTATTTCATTTAAAAATAATAACAAGGCACTGGGGCTGTGGCTCAGCGGTAGAGCACTTGCCTAGCATGTGTGAGGCACTGGGTTCGAGTCTCAGCACAACAATAAGTAAATAAAATAAAGACCTGTCAACAACTAAAAAACAATTTTTTTAATGATAATAAGTACAAAGCTGTACGTTAACATCATAGGGGTCTCTCAAATAAACACCAGAGAAAAAGCAAATACCCCTGAAAAGAGATCAGTGGAAAACCCCCTGGGGAGTCAGCCACAGCTGCTGGGGTCTTTCTGGTTACTTAGTAATCCCAGGGCTGTGGGGCGGAATCGCACCAGAACTGATAGAATGGGACTCGAGGACGGATCAGGCAGCTAGAGTGAAAAACTAGTTGGAGAAAAAGTCAGTACCCCGTGTGTGTGCACGCCTGTGTGCGCGTGTGCACATGGGTGCTGGAGACTGAGCTCAGGGCTCCCAGCACGCTAAGCAGATGCTCTACTATGCATTTAAAACGGATGATGGGCGTGGTGGCTCACACCTAATCCCAGCAGCTCAGGAGGCTGAGGCAGGAGGATCTTGAGTTCAAAGCCAGCCTCAGCAACTTAGCGAGGCCCTAAGCAACTCAGTGAGACCCTGTCTCTAAATAAAATACAAAATAGGGCTGGGGGTGTGGCTCAGTGGCCAAGTGCCCCTGGGTTCAATCCCCAGTACCAAAAAAAAAAAAAAAAATCCAAATACTCTCCCACTGGTGATAATACTTCAAAGGGAAAAGTGGGTGTGAGATCATGTGTATCTCAGGAATATTTATTTATTTACATCATTAACTAGCTACTAATGACCAAAAGTGTATCTGCTCTCAGGTTTATATATGAAACTACTCATTTGAATGCCAGTGAACCCAGTGTGGAGGCCAGTTAAGGTTAAATGGAACAATCTGTTATTTCAACTTGTTGGAAAAACTACGACCTTGAACCTTTTCTTTCTTTTTTCTTTTTGGTACCAGGAATTAAACCGCTGAGCCACATCCCCAGCCCTATTTTGTATTTTATTTAGAGACAGGGTTTCAGTGAGTTGCTCAGGGCCTTGCTAAGTTGTTGAGGCTGGCTTTGAATTCGAGATCCTCCTGCTTCAGCCTCCTGAGCTGCTGGGGTTACAGGCGTGCGCCACTATGCCAGCCAACCTGGAGCTCTTTAAAAATTAGTTCTGCTGCCTAAATCATCTGCATTAGGTCCCCAGATTTTAGGGGTATCTCTAACCTGTTCTGACAAAGCCAGAACATGAACTGAGAGATTTGAACAGCAGACTGAGAGGATGGGGGACCCAGGCTGGGTGAAAGATTTGTTACAAGTGGATAATTCACACATGGATCATCAAGACCTAGGCCTGCTTAAAAATAGCTCACATGCAGCTTCATTTGGCCTCCCTATTTGGTATAATAAACTAGCATCATTATTATAATAAACGGGTGGTCAAAACTAAGAAATCCTAACTTTTGACAAGAAAAACAGAGAGAAAATAAAGGGTACCATCAAAAAGTATTTTTCGGACTGGGGACATAGCTCAGTAGGTAGAGTGCTTGCTTGTCAAGCACAAGGCCCTGGGTTCAATCCCCAGCACCACAAAAAAAAAAAAAAAAGTATTTTTCAAGTCACATGCAGGCAGGGTTAGTTCTAGGAATGACATCAAGAACCTAGGAAACTGAATTCACTGAGCTAACTCACAACTGGACCTGAGAAAAGGATCTCAGTTCTTAAGGCCAGTCTCTTTACTAAAACAGGAAAATGTTTTGCAAGTTATTCCACAAAATTATCATGAGAATCAAAAGAAAAAATTGGGCTGGGGGCTGTGACTGAGTGGTAGACACAGCTTCTCAGGCAGGAGGCCCTGGGTTCCACTCACAGCAAGGAGGATGAGGAAGAGGGGCAGAGGGAGGGGGAGGGGGAAGGGAGAGGAAAGAAAAAAGGAAAAAAGGCGCACACGCAGGACGGAATCCTCAACTCTGTGACATGACATCACAAAACGCATGCAGCAGAGAGGAGCGTGGGCCACCCAGGCCCACGTGCAGACAGCTCCGGCCAGCACACCACAAACGCAGCTTTAATAAACGCCCCAAAATAGGGGACCCATCCCCATCCAGCCATCCACCAGCCATCATGAAGACTGTAGCAGGATCGTTTTAAAGGCGACTTTGTCAGTGGTGTGGTTCTTGTTTGACACGTTTGCATTCCATAAAGTCAATCCATTCAAATGGAATTTGAATTATAGGATTATGGTCCACCCTCCCCCCACCTGCCAAAAAAAAAAAATACTGAAAACATGATTCAATGCTTTGGGGTGATTCCTACCTAAAGGATGGTGTGTAGAAAGCTAAGAGTTAGGACTTACTGTGGGAGACGGAAGGTGGCGTCCACACAGGACAGGCCATAGGAGGGTCTGCGTCTATGAAGTACCGGAAATTGAGCAAAATCACTCCTTACACAGCACCACTCAGAGTCCTTAGGACTTTCAGACCCCTGAGGGGCGCTGGAACAGCATTTCCCAAATGCATCTGCACAGACACTCGCTCTGGCAAATTTTCCATGAAAAACAAACCGAAGATGTGGCAGAAGACAGTTAAGCCATTAAGTCCCAAGTTTTCAATTCTGTGACTATCTCAATGCAATTGACACAGGTGCATGAAAATAGGCTGGAAATCATCATGTATGCACATTAATTATAACGGCAATATTGTAATTATGTTAATTGTTATTATTATCTAAAATAATTACATACCGTGTAAGTATAAAAAATACAGCTATGTAATTGCAATTATGTCATACATTACATACCACATTTATGTTGTTTTGTGGTGGTTTTTTGGTACCAGGGATTGAATCCAGTGCTTAACCACTGAGCCACATCCCTAGCCTTTTTATATTTTATAGAGAGAGAGGATCTTGCCAGGTTGCTTAGGGTTTTGCAAAGTTGCTGAGGCTGGCTTTGAACTCTCGATCCTCCTGCCTCAGCCTCCAGAGCCACTGGGATTGCAGGCATGTGCCACCACACTGGGCCTATACTTAAGTTCTTATAGGTGTTTTACATCTGGAACAATGGGACAAAATGGGTTAAAAAAGGAAATACATGAAAGAGAAACACCTTCAGAATATACGACATTGTTTAACAACTGTTGTTTTTCCCAGTACTGGGGATTGAACCCAGGGGCTCTACTCCCCAACTACATCTCCAACCCTTTTTATTTTTCATTTTGAAACAGGGTCGCGCTAGTCCCCCAGGTTGGCCTCATACTTGCAATCCTCCTGCCTCAGGAGTCTCTGAGACGACAGGTGTGCACCACAACACCCTGCTAAACTGCACTAAAAAAATAAGATAGTCAGCCAGGCACCGTGGCGCATGCCTTAATACCAGAGGCAGGAGGATCGCGAGTTCAAAGCCAGCCGCAGCAACTTAGCAAAGTCCTGAGCAACTTAGTGAGGCCCTGTCTCTAAATAAAAAATAAGAAGGGCTGGGCATGTGGCTCAGTGGCTGAGGACCCCTGGGTTCAATCTTTAGTACCCTCCCCCCAAAAAATTAAAACACAGGGTGGTCTCTGTTCTATTCAAGGGGTCCTGCGGCTCCAGAGCATTCTCCGTGGTTTAGCAGACACTCACATGGAGTCAGACAGCAACGGTCTGAAGCTGGAGAGTCCATTCCAGGGGGTCCTGGGGATGTAGCTCGTTGACAGTGCACTTGCCAAGCACATGGGAGGTCCCTGGGCCAATACCCAGCACCGAGGAAAAAACAGAGAAAAGAATCATAGACCCCCGTGTCTTCAGCTCCTGTTAGCAGCTAACTTGCTTTCATTTCTTCTTCCTGAGATTTGGCCTTATGAACAGAATCGCCTTAGGGCAGATGATGATCAGCCAAACATCAGCCTCCACTGGACTCTGTCTACATCAGACTGTTGGGCACACACAGGATAGACAGGGAATTCTACCAACAGAAATGCTCCCCAGGAAACGGTATCCATAAATTGGTAGCAAGTCAACCCGTCACTGTGTATAAAGTAATGTAAATACCAGCAACATTTATTTCAAAGCAAAAATTGATTCGTTAGCATTAATTACGGGGAGCCCACACATTGAGCTGGGATCCTTTCTGGCTGTATGGTTTCTGTCATCTCAGAGTCAAATGTCATCGGGGGCCCATGCAGGTGACTTTAATGAGTGAAGCCAGCAGGGCTTAAGGAAATAGGGAATTACAGGCACTAAGGGAACTGGGGAGCCCAATCCAATGAAAACACAGCTCAGACTCTACCCTTCTGCAAACAAAGCCAAACAGCTCAAAACAGGTGCTACTCAAATTCAGGCCACTGGGCGGCCAGTTTGAGACCTCCAGGGAGGGCCACTATCCTTAAGAGGATTTGAACCTTATGTTCCACAAACTCCTACTGAGTATATTAAATATATGAGAATAGGGGCAATCGAAGATATGTGAAACAGCCGGGCATGGTGGCCCACGCCTGTAATCCCAGCGGCTCAGGAGGCTGAGGCAGGAGGATCGAGAGTTCAAAGCCAGCCTCAGCAAGGGCAAGGCACTAAGCAACTCAGTGAGACCCTGTCACTAAATAAAAATACACAATAGGGCTGAGGATGTGGCTCAGTGGCTGAGTGCCCCTGAGTTCAATCCCTGGTGCCAAAAAAAAAAAAAATAGATATCTGAAACAAAGTTGCTGATGATGGATGGATTTTTGCAGGGCTTATGTACAAAAATAATAATAGGCTGACAGCACTGGACAACTGAGTTCAATGCCTCCCAGTACCTGCTGGGAGACAGGCTCTCTTCTCTGAGTCTCAGCCTCCCCTTCTATAAAACATAAAGGTAGTCTTTTGGAGTAAAAGCGAAGATTACATAGGAATGAATTTGTAAAGCTCTTAGGACAGAGTAAGCAAGCACTCAGTAAGTGGTACTAAATATTTTTTATTAAAAGTTTATTTAGCCCGGTGTGGTGGCGCATGCCTGTAATCCAAGCGACTAGGGAGGCTGAGTCAGGAGGATCGCGAGTTCAAAGCCAGTCTCAGCAATTGAGCGAGGCCCTAAGCAACTCAGTGAGACCCTGTCTCTAAATAAATACAAAATAGGGCTGGGGATGTGGCTCAGTGGCCAAGTGTCCCTGAGTTCAATCCCTGGTTCCAAAAGAAAAAAGTTTATTTAGGTCCGTGTTATAATCCGTGGTGAGAGCAGTTCATGGGAGGACAGAGGAAATCTCATAGGCAAATTGGGACATACCGCTGCCCAGACCCTTGGAGGGAGCTGCTGCCTATGACCAGATTGCGTCAGTCCCCAGATACCAGGAAAGAAGGCTGGTGCCACTTCACGGAGACGCTCAGATCAAAACAGGAGCCCCGTTCACACTTGAGCATCTCCTCGGACACATTCTGCAGTAACGCAGTTAAACATTTAAAGCAGGCAATGCAGCGGCGCGCAGTCAAACACCCAGGAGGCGCACTCGGAGCTCCTGCAGCCGCCCCAGCGCACGGCGCGCCTCCTAACGCGCACCGGGTCGCAGCGCAGCGCAACGCGGCCCCGGCTTGCGCACTGAGTGTCCGCCCCCCACAAAACCTCAGGTCCAACTTCTTGGGTCTTTTTTTTTTCCCCCCTTTTTTTAAATCCCTGAGAGACTGGATTGGGAAGAGGAAAGAAATGATGCAGTGAGAGCACGCAGGGGCGCCCTACCTAATTAGGAGAGGCCGACAGCCGCGCTGGTGGCGCATCATCCTGAGCACCCGCGTGCGTCCCTCACCGGGCGTGGGGCTCCAGCAAGAGCCATAGTCCATCTGCTTTCCTGAAATTGCCACTCTGCCTGGTAACACCATGGCTAACTCACGGTATTTTCGGCTTCCTGGGTTTCCTCCCCATGGACGTCCCAGGTCGTTTGTGTTCCCTTAATCCCAACGATAATTAAATAACCCTGAAGTAAGAGGCTCAGGGCTTAGCTCTACTGTCTATTGAATCAAACGGGGAGAAAAGATGCAAACACATGTGCATGCTGTCATTTGCATGTGACATGGAAGATGCACATTTATCCAGACACAGTGGCCCATGCTTATAATGCCAGGGAGTCAGGAGGCTGAGACAGAAGGATTGTAAGTTCCAGGCCAGCCTCAGCAACTCAGGGAGAGCCTGTCTCAAAATAAAAAATAAAAAGGGCTGGGGATGGCCAGGCACGTTGGTACCTGCCTGGAACCTCAGGAACTCAGGAGGCTGAGGCAGGAGGATCACAACCTCAAGGCCAGCCTCAGCAACTTGGCGAGACTGTGTCCCAAAATAAAAAATAGAAAGGACTGAGGATGTGGCCCAGTGGTACAGAGCCTCTGGGTTCAATCCCCAGTATCCAAAACACGGGGTCTAGGGATGTAGCTCAGTGGTAGAGCGCTTCTCGGTTAATACCCAGTACCAAAAAAAAAAAAAAGAAAAAAAAAAGCAGGGGTGCGGATGCAGCTAAGTGATAGAGCCCAAATACAAAACACCAAAACTCTACACATATTCATATTACATAAGTAAATATGTAAATATATTCATATAACATAAGAAATAGATTTATAATATTAAATATTTAACAATAAGAGACAGAGGTCCCAGAAGTTATATATGGGGAGGCTGAAGCATGAGGATCTCAGGTTCAAAGCTAGTCTCAGCTACTTAGCGAGGCCCTAAGCAATTTAGTGAGACCCTGTTTCAAAATGAAAAATAAAAATGGCTGGGGGTGTGGCTCAGTGGTTAAGCACCCCTGGGTTCAATCCCCGGTACCAAAACAAAAAGAAGGATGATATCTATTGGTTATATCTCAGGTAAGTACACACTATGGTGTTGGCATAGCAAAAAAATCACCTAACAACACGTTTTTGTGTGTGATGGTACAGCCTGTGTGAGTGCACACACTCACTCACACACACACTCTCACACACACACCACCTGTCACCGCCTACCTGGAAACCCAAGGATGGAATGATGGGGGAGGGCAGAAGCCAGCAGACTGGGGAAAGAGGATAGAAAATTGTACATCTATGGTACATTAATGTTCCTAAAAGTTGCCTTTGGCTTTTTAAAAAAGAAAAAGAAAATCTGAACTTCCAGGCGTTATCTTTTAAATTTATCGTGTCAAAGATGAATGAAGTCACCTGTTCTGATTTCTTAAATTTATACATCGACATTTCCTTGTTTGCATATAAATAGAGAAACACCGGGAAAGACAGACATCGGAGGAGATACACATCAGCTCTGAGGATGAGGAGTTACCTGGGGGGAAAGGTTTTTCCCTTCTCCTCCATCTTTCTGCATTGTTAGTATCATTTTTTGAAAGTGACAAAATAAAAAGCTACACAGAGAAACAACCAGGAGATGCTATTACGTGCATATTAGAATGGCCAGAATGCAGAACATGGATAGCACAAAATCCTGGCAAGGGAGCAGAACAACAGGAACTCTCATTCATCGCTGGCGGAAATGCAAAGTGGGAGAGGAACTTGGGAAGACAATGGGTTAGGTTCTTTTCTTTTTTGGTACTGGGGATTGAACCCAGGGCCACTTAATCACCAAGCCACATCCCCAGCCCTATTTTGTATTTTATTTAGAGACAGGATCTTGCTGAGTTCCTTAGAGCCTCACTAAGTTGTTGAGGCTGGCTTTGAACTTGTGGTCCTCCTGCCTCAGCCTCCCAAGCCTCTGGGATTATAGGCGAGCACAACCGCGCCCAGCCAAATGGGCAATTTCTTACAAAATGAAACAATCTTACTGCATGACTAGCGATTGTGCTCCTTGGTATTCACCCAGTGGAGCTGAAAACTCACGTCCACACCATAAAACTGCACACGAAAGTTCACAGCAGACTTAGGCACAGCTGCTGAAATTCAACAGGAACCAAGATTCCCCGGGTGAGTGAATGGATGAATGAGGTACAGCATAACCAGACACGGTCATATCATCAGTGACAAACCTGCTGTCGGGCTGAGAATACTGTTGGAACTTTTTTGTTCCAATTGATCGTTTTCTCATTTATCATGTGGCACACAGCAAGAGGGTTATTTTATTGTTTGTTAATACTTTTGATTTTGGAAATAAAAATTCTGTCATCAGCAAACAAAAAAAAATAATGCTCAATGGACAACATCAAATATGTGCTCATTAAAAAAAAAAAAAAAACTGTGACAAGCCATGAAATCACATGGAGCAAACTCATGCCACACTGCTAAGTGAAAGAAGCCGGCACGAAGCGTATGCCCTGCAGTGCGCCAGACACACGAGGTGACACTCGTGTTCTGAGGTGACACTCAGAACAAGGGCAGTAAAATAAAGGTCAGGGACAGAGTTGCAGGACGGGGGGATGAACAGACAGAGCAGAGGACTTTTAGGACAGTGAAACTACTCCAGATGACATGCTGATGTCCATTTGTCCAAGACCATAAAATAGCCGAGTGTATGTCTGTAATCCCAGCGGCTCAGGAGGCTGAGGCAGGAGGATCGCAAGTTCAAAGCCAGCCTCAGCAACTCAGCGAGGCCCTAAGCAACTCAGTGAGACCCTGTCTCTAAATAAAATACAAAAAGGGCTGGGGATGTGGCTCAGTGGTGGAGTGTCCCTGGGTTCAATCCTTGGTACCAAAAAAAAGACCATAAAATACACAATGCGCAGAGTGAACCCTATGGAGACCAGAGGCTTTGGGTATAACAATCAATCAGTGCAAGTTTATGAACTGTTACAAATGTGCCCCTCTGGTGGGGGATGATGTAGGGGCTCTTCATGGGTTGGTGGCAGAGGACAGACAGGAAATCTCTGTACCTTATTCTCAATTTTACTGTGAATTAAAAACAGCTCTAACAAATGGGGTTCTTTTTCTATTAAGCTATTCAGAAAAATAAAGGGGTGGTCTGAATTAGTTTTAGGGTCACAAAAAGAAGGGGACATCTTGAGGAAGGGTCAGGATCATTACAAATAAATACCTATCATTACGAGTTTTATTAAATCCCCAGAAGGACATCAGTATTTGAGACGGGAACTGAAACAATGATGTCAGGTTGATTTTCCGCACTCTTTGCTTTTACGCAGCTTGATTAAAAGCCGAGCTGGCCGCGGGCCCCTGTGCACCGTGCTTCCTAGGATTTCCAAGGGCGGCTGACTCCACGACGCTCTTCAACCCATCATTTTGGGTAACAAATGAGTTGTCTTCATCCTTCCGCTTGGTGGCTAAGCACGTCAGCTTAAAATCATTGTCTGCTTAAAGTTCAGAAAATTTAAAATATTCTTCACTTCAAATTATTCTGCCAATAAATAAATGCAAGATTAGGAGAATGTCATTCAACAGCAAAGTGATTTTTCTTTTTTTTTTGGTACCAGGATTGAACCCAGGGGCACTTAACCACTGAGCCACATCCCCAGCCCTTTTTTATGTTTTATTTAGAGACAGGGTCTCTCTGAGTCACTTAAGGCCTCGCTAAGTTGCTGAGGCTGGCTTTGAACTCGGGATCCTCCTGCCTCAGCCTCCTGAGCCGCTGGGATTCCAGGGGTGTGCCACTGCGCCAGTCAGAGTGATCTTTATTAAGGAAGGATAATTAAACTCATTTCCAAAAACAGAAACAAAGCACAATATCAAGTCACTGAAAGGGAAGAGAACTGGAGTCCCACATGATCCCGGGAACGCCCGTGGTCCACGCACAAGGCCCTGACTGCACCAGAAGCCAGCAGAGTGCAGACACTGATTTGCAAAGACTATCAGTTTTCATGATCCCTGCTCAACAGACTCTCACGGCCTTTTCCTCTGGACAAAAGTGAATTCATCTCACTGCATTTAAGTCTCTTTCTCCCTTCCCCCGGGAGATGAAATGCTGACTTTTGATTCTGAAATTACAAATGTTAGAGCAACTTGATTTTCCATTTCTCAACCTCCAAAATGCTTACACAAGCAAAGGTGTCCCCCAGAGAACTGGGCATGTTCTCATCCATACTTCCACTCGCCTCTCTCTCAAGTTAGACAAAGGCAATTTCTCCATTCAAGGCTCTGTTCACAGCCTACATTACAGAATGCAGGGCTCGTGATTTCCTTCCTATTGGCCCGTCCTCTCAGCCTCCTTCCCTAATAGCCAGCCACTGCTTTGAACTCTGCATTTGAGCCAAATCTCTCAGACCTTCAATCATCTTGCCCTCTTAACATTCTTCAGTCTCAGTCCCTTGGTCATCCATTTCAGATTCTTGGATACTCAGAAAAATAAAAATCTGCCAGGCGTGGTGGCACAGGGCTGTAATCCCAGCACTTGGGAGGCCAAGGCAGGAGGATCGCAAGTTCAAAGCCAGCCTCAGCAACGACAAGGCCCTGGGCAACTCATTGAGACCCTGACTCTAAACAAAATATAAAAAGGGTTGGGGATGTGGCTCAATGGTTAAGCACCCCTGGATTCAATCCCTGGTACCTAAATAAATAAATAACAATAAAAGTCTAAGCGGTCACCTGGTCCATCATTGTGGGGGGCGGGTTCCTGGTATTGAACCTGAGGGGGCTCTACCACTGAGTTAAACCTCAGCCCTTTTTTTATTTTTTTTATTTTATTATTTTTTTTTTTTTGCGGTGCTGGGGATTGAACCCAGGGCCTTTGCTTGCAAGGCAGGCACTCTACCAACTGAGCTATGTCCCCAGTCTCTTTGTTTAATTTTTTGAGGAAGGCTTTCATGAAGTTGCTAAGGCTGGCCTCAAACTTGTGATGCTCCTGCCTCAGTGCCCTGGAGGGCTGGGATTACAGGTATGCTCCGTGGTCCCAGGCTACCTGGTCCATCTTCTGATCCAAAGTTTGAGATCACACACAATTTCTTCTTGGAGTGACCCAGACTGGGCTCAGAGAGCTCAGAATCAGAGAACAAACCACATTTCCACATGGTCATGATCGTTTTTAAAGGAGTTCGGGGTGTCACCAATAACTCCCCTGGTCCTGTTTGCGTCCCTTAGAGCCACACAAGAAAACTGAACTTTGCCAGGTGCAGTGGTGCACAGCCATAATCCCAGCACCTTGGGAGGCTGAGGCAGGAGGATTGCGAGTTCAAAGCCAGCCTCAGCAACTTAGCGAGGTCCTAAGCAACTCAGTGAGACCCTGTCTCTAAATAAAATACAAAATAGGGCTGGGGATGTGGCTCAGTGGTGGAGTGCCCCTGAGTTCAATCCCTGGTACAGAAACAAGACAAAACAAAACAAAAAAATACCTAAGGGAAAAAAAAAAAACAAAAAACACTGAACTTCAATGACGGGTATTAGCCCTCTGCCCCTAAAGCACTGGCTCCACCTCTGCCCTGCAGTGTTGTATTCTTCCAGCTAAATACCCCCCAACCTCTCTAAGGCCGCTGTGACAGTCACTAAAGACAGTGATGCTCAAAAACAGCCGTCTTTTTTAGTTTAAAGGAATGTGGAACAAAACTTATTGAATCTTGCAATTCTGCTAGTCACACACAGACACCCCGAATGTCACTCCAGAGGCACCTCTTTGTAAGGTGACAGATTCAGCTCCCTGAGAGCACTCCATATCCATAAGCTGCATTCTCTCCGGGGACCTAAGAAATACTTTTTTGAAACAACGCAGTGTGATTAGATGGAGTCCATCCTGCCCGTTCCCAAGGAGGTTCTCAACAGCACTTACACATTTCAGAGGAAAATGAAAATTAAGATTAAATGGAATCACCCCCCATGGATCTTGATTTACATCACACTGACATTTGGTAAGGACAAAACGGAACTGGGCTGCAGTCAGAATCGACTCCACTCCAAACTCAGGTCCGCTCAGATCACAGCTGCAGAGCAAATGAAGAACATGAACTTTTATTGCCATTCCGACCCTGCGGAATTCTCCAATCCTGTTTCGTCACGTTGGAAGAACCGAGCACCTGGTATTTTGGCTCAAGACAACGTGCAATCGGAGAAACTCCACCTAAGAAGGCACTTTTCTGAAGTCAGCCCGAACTCCAGCATCAACTTACAATTTTCTTACAAACTTGGCAACCACACTGAAATGACCTCCAACTGACATAGAGGCTCCTGCCTTGAAGGGTCCATGACTGATGACTGACTGCCTAGTGTCCACGAGCAAGAGTTGCGAAAAGCACCCAAGACAATCAGAATCCATTTGGAAAATCAGAAAACAAACAAACAAACAAAAAAGACATCAGAATAATGTTTGGATTTGGGTTAGGTGTAAAAACAAGGTGCAGTATGGACAGACCTGGTTACATGATTTATCTGCATCATTTCATTGAATTCTCAAAAATTCCAAAGATCCAGGCACCCTCATCAGTCTCCTTTTACAGAACCCGAGACTCTAAGGGGTGAAATGACATGCACGCACACAGAGCTCGCAATCCAGCAACTCGGGAGGCTGAGGCAGGAGGATTGCAAGTTCAAGGCCAGCCCGGGCCACTCAGCAAGACCCTGTCTCAAAGTAAAAAAAATAAATAAAGGGCTGGGGATATGGCTCAGTTAAGCGTCCCTGGGGCCCCTCTCTAGTACCATCCCCCCCCCCAAAAAAAAGTGACACCAAGAGCAGTTGAACCTAGACTGAACTCAAAGATTAGCAGCCAATGAAAGAGATGAAACCTGATGAGCTGGGATGAATAACGTCCCCTCTCCAAAAATGCACTTTCACTTTATTTTTATGTTGTGCTAGCGATCGAACCCAGGTCCTTGCAAACAGTAGGGAAGCATCTACCACTGAAGCTATATTCCCTGCCCTGTTATACCTCTATGTAAAGGAGACCACACACACACACACACACACACACACACACACGGAAGACATCATAAGAAGGGAGACAGAAAACGCTGTCACAAAGTATGTCAGCTTGCAGCCACTATAACAAACGCCTGAGATAATCACCTTATTGACAAAAAAGGTTTTTGTGAGCTCACAGTTTTGTAGATCCCAGTTCACAATCAATTGGCCCCATCGATTTGGGCCTGGGACAGGGCAAAGTCATTCACATCACGGTCGGGAAGTGAAAGAAGAAAGGGTGAGTCCTGCTTTCTCCTTTGAGGACAGGGCTCTGATCCCCTGAGATCTCTGATGAGACCCCATCTTAACAACTCCCTCGCTCTCAGAAGCATCCCCTGGGGGCCCAAAGAATTAACACGTGCACCTTCGGGGCCATTCAAAATCCAAAGCATAGCACAGCGCTGTCAACCAGTGCCAAGGAAGGCTGGCCATCCCAGACTCCAGGAAAAAGCAGCTTTCCTTCCGAGCTCCTTCAGAGGCCGCGTGAGCCTTTCAGAGTTCGAGTTTCCAGAACTACAATCCATTTCAGTTGTTTAGAGCCACACAGTTTGGGGTGCCTTGGAACAGCAGCCCCAAAAAACTACTCTGCCTGGGGAGAGAATGTAATGCATCAGTGCGGATGCAATGCCAGCACCCGTCCCCAAAGGACATCTGTGGACAGGAAGGACTGACAGCAGCAGGCCAGGCAATGAGAAGATGGCCTGGCGCGGAGGCCAGCACCTTCCCACCCTGAAGTGCGTCTGCGCCGAGCGGGGCTGGCAGAACACGGAGCAGAAAGCATCCCCGTGCTCTTGATAACAGCAGCATCTGGCTCGGTAACGTGACTCACCCAGAGCACATCTGCAGATCGCAGCCTCTCTAAGGGCTCCCACGTGCTTGGATGAAATGTGACTATTCCATCCCCGTCTGCAAGTTCAATCCAAGATCCCAGGGTCGTGTGCCCAGGCAAAAAATTTACAAATTCTCTATGTAGGATCTGTCCTTGTTCTATCCCTTCCACATCTATCCACCGTGCATGCCAATGTTTTGGGGCCTTTTCTTTTTTTTTTTTTTTCCTTTTTCTTTTCTATGCCAGGGATGGAACCCAGGGGCGCCTAACCACCGAGTCACATCCCCAGCCCTTTAAAAAAATATTTTTATTTAGAAACAGGGTTTTGCTAAGTTGCTTAGGGCCTCACTGAGCTGCTGTGGCTGGCCTTGAACTCACGATCCTCATGATTACAGGCGTGAGCACTGCCCCTGGCCCATGCATGCCAATGTTAAGCCTGCTTTCAACAAACTTCCTAAAGAGCCTACTGAGTAACTGACATTTTGTTTGTTCTCCTACATACAGAGGTAAGCCTGCCAAATACACAACCATCCTTTAGGGAATATACCCTCTAGAAAGAAGAAGAGAAATTCAGTAAGTAATTTTAAATGAGATGAGGATTCCCAAGGAGCCATGAAAAGTGCTATGGGAGACAGAAAATGAGGTTGATCATCCATGTACAGCTGTCCAGGCTGTGCACTGCATAAGGGCACCTAGCCAGGAGACATGTTGGGGCTCAAAACCAGTCCTCTTTGTATGTATGGCTTGACCAGAAAAGCATTCTATTCTTATTACCAGACAGAAGCAGTTCCTTTAGCCTCAGCTATAAAACTGTGGAGAACAGACGCCTGATCTTGCAGGCAGCATCAATGAATCTGGATTTTACATTAAGAGTAATGGGAAATAATTGAGGAGTTTTTTCAAAGTATTAGACTCAGCTGTGTCTACAGGAGCAGAGAGAGTAATTTGCCCAACATTATTTCATCACTTATCCCAAAATAATTCAAGGAGATGTATAAATAATTGAAGCTAAGATTATCTGTTAAAAAAAATGCCACTTTGGCTCTTTACCAATGGACATGCATATAAAACTGATGGAAAGGGTTGTTTTTTCCATCTTCCTTTTAACTTTGTAGGAAAACTTAAATGATCGATTAGTCCGGTCCTCATTCACTAGACCCAAGTAGGATTCCAGGCCCCACTCAAACCTGTCTTCCTTTCCCATAGATCAAGTTCTCCCTGTTGTGAGAAGCTCCCAAAAACCCAAATTAAAAAGTGTCAGTGTGGGGCTGGGATCTAGCTCAGTTGGTAAAGTGCCTGCCTTGCAAGCACAAGGCCCTGGGTTCAATCCCTGGCACCGCAAAAAAAAAAAAGTGTCAGTGTGGAGAGATCCTCATTCCCCAGACTGCAAAACTGGAAAATCAAACCTGTTACTTTAAGACATATGAATCTCAGATGGGCGCAGTGGCACATGCCTGTAATTCCAGCAGCTGGGGAGGCTGAGGCAGGAGGATCTCAATTTCAAAGCCAGCCTCAGCAAAAGTGAGGCCCTAAGCAAGTCAGCCAGACCCTGTCTCTAAATAAAATAAATAAATAGGGCTGGGGATGTGGCTCAGTGGCTAAGTGTCCCCGGGGTCAACCCTTGGTGCCAAAAAACAAACAAAAAGTACGAGTCTTGAGTCCCGACTTTCCAGCGCTAAATCAAGCAGGAGCATCGTCCAGAGACAAACCGATGGGACACAGGTTCTGAGGGGCACCCTCATTTCCTGGGCAGGACCAGGAAGCTCAGGAGCACCAGGTCAGGGTTAGGCCTCCTACATCCAACGTCACCCTTGTGCCACTCACAGTGTGCTTGGAGCATGAAGGGGGTTTCCCAGAGTCATCTGGAGGGGCCCTCATTGCACAGGATTGGTTCGCTAAATCGAGGAGGCCCCGCCTCCTCACTGCCCTCCCGGTGTCCACTGCCTCATCTATCAGATGGGAAGGCACAGCTCTGCCCACCCCGAGAGGCTGCTGCAGGGATCTGTGCATTAACCCCGGCAAAGTGCTCAGAACAAGGCCTGCACATAGTAAGTGCTAAATAAAACCTGTGACCATTTACATCCGAAGAGCACCTTGAACTTTTTTCTCCACAAAGCCCCTCTGAGGAGTCATGCAAACATGTGAGTCCGTCTCATGCATCCCAGTCTCCTCGGAATCGGGCCGATCACAGGATCCTCTTATCTCCCCCATGAAACACTCGCCACCTCCGCGGAGTGCAGGTCGCACGGAGCTGAGCTGGGCATGCGCCATTCCAGGCCTGACGTCTCTCCCTTGCTTCCTTTCAGCCCCTCCAGCACTAGAGGAGGTTTTAACTCATCGTTTAAGCCATCAGATGGCAGAAGGAGGAAAATCAGACCCAGGATTAGGCGCCTTTGTATTTCCAGTCCCTCTTCCCTGCGAGGCCCGGGAAGCGCTGCCTGGAATCGGGTTCCAAGGCAGCAGAAGGCCCGTGTCCAGGTGGAGGGCTCGAAGGTCAAATGGAAATGACAATAAAGGGCACCGTGCCCAGGCCTGGTCTGTAAAAGCCCCCTCTGACCCAACAGGGACGATTTAAACCCCCAAGGCCAGGGACAGCGATTCCCAAAGCAGAGCTGGAAGGGAAACAATGGGAACTTTGTTCACTGCACGAAGAGGACACGAATGATCCCTCTTTCTGTTCACACCCTGGAGCGCTGGGCCACTGGGCCACGCTGCTGTAACAGGGCGGCCCCTGGCTCCCTGGCAGAGCTCCTGCCAGCACGAGAGGGGCCCTGGGTTTGACCCTCAGCGCTGCAGGAGGAACACGCTGGTCACCCTGACGCACCTGAAGAAGAGCGTCCACTACAGAATAAATAACCCACATGCCAGTCCTGACGGATGAGCTCATTTAACCACAACTACCCTGTGAGCCACACGAAAGCACCCCAGCTTGCAGATGAACAAACCGAGGTAGCCAGCGTAAGCACCTTACCCCAAACCATACAATTAATAAAAGGGGGTGGATTTAAATCAAGAGATGTGGCTCTCCACCCCTAACTACGTGCACAAATGATCATAATGAGATATTTTTAAGTTTTAAAATGCTATTATTTTAGAATCAGAGCTTTGCAAAAATTTCTTTGTACTACTTCACTACTCTGGGGCGCTTCTTCATTTCTTTCTTTATTTATTGCACATGGGATTGAACTCTTATTTAGAGACAGGGTCTTGCCGAGTTGCTCAGTGCCTTATTTTTGCTGAGGCTGGCTTTGAACTCGCGATCCTCCTGCCTCAGCCTCCCGAGCCACTGGGATTACAGTGTGCGCCACCACACCTGGCTTGGACTCATTTTATAACGTGCATAGATAATACCTGAAGAGAAATCCCATTTCATTCTTGTAAGCAAAAGGGCATCACCTACTGGAATGAGAAGATCGCCCTAAAGATAAATACAAAGCTAATGGAAACAGAAGGTCCTTAACTTCTAACCCAACACTGTCAAGCACAGAGGCTCTGAGGCTGAGTGTGCCCCCTGAGGCTGAGTGTGCCCCCTGAGGCTGAGTGTGCCCTCTGAGGCTGAGTGTGCCCCCTGAGGCTGAGTGTGCCCAGCGGTGTCCTCGCCCGAGGACACAGACCTGCAGCTGCTAAAAGGTACTGAAGACTCGCTGCCACCATACGACACTCCCCCCATGGAACCCACTGAAAATGAACTGTCACTGTGGAGGTCCATGCTGTTTAACACCCCAAGTGCGAATTGCGTCCAGTCACCTCCTGGGTCACAGCTGGCCCTGCACCTTGGAAAACCCCGCCTCACAGAGCATGAAGAACAAGGAACAGCCAGGGGTGAGGTGCACACCTGTCATCCCAGCGGCTCTGGAGGCTGAGGCAGGAGGATCGCAAGTTCAAAGCCAGCCTCAGCAACTTAGCGAGGCCCTAAGCAACTC
>JAJEJO010002169.1:30229-67124 GCA_020662805.1 Glaucomys volans
CCCGGCTCCAAATGGCTCTTGTATTAAAGACTTAGTCCCCAGCTGTTGGTGCTTTGGGGAGTTGGAGGAAACTTCAGAAGGTAAGCCTAGCTGGAGAAAGTAGGTCACTGGGGGCCTGCCCCTGAAGGGGACATTGGGGCTTCAGTCCCCTCCTCTGTCTTTGCTTCCTAACCACCACACGGTGAGCAGCTCCACTCCACCCCAGTGCTCCACCAGGATGTTCTACTGGCCCAAGGCAACCATGGGCTGAGGCCGTGAGACCCTGAGCCACAATAAACCTTTCCTCCTCCTAAGTTGTTCATCTCAGGCGTTTTGTCACAGCAACGGGAAGCCGACCACCACACACCCATTTCCAAGTTCCTCTTCACCGGTGCTGGTGTGGGCAGCCAGGGTCACTGCTTCCATTACGACACCGTGGAAGCGCCTTCACTGATAGTCTGTAATTCTGGCTTTTAAGGTGCTTAATAAACTCTACCCCTAAATACTAAGACTTTTGGTGATAACAGGTATAATGTAGAATAAAAAGAGAAGTGAGGGAAGAGAGGAAAATTAGGTTCAGGGTGTGATCATCTGCGCTGCTGAAGGGAACAAGAGGTTGACAATCTGCTGCCTCATAAAGATTAGAAAACACATCGTTTTCCTAAACCGAGTTCCTTAGAACCCTCTCCTAGCGCAGCCCATCTCCGGTGCCGCTCCGTCCCGCAGATTCCGACTCTGCAAACACACCCGTCAGCACCCCGGGCAGCCCTAGAGTCCCGCCCCCTGGCGAGAGCTGATTGGCTGTTGGGAATGGACATCTGACAAGCTGCACCAATCAAACGCTCTCTTCTGAGGAAACCAAACCACAAAACCCGTGTGTGAGATCAGCCGTCCTGGAGTAGGTCGGGGAGCTCTGGGATTCACTCCTCCTGTAGGTGGAAAACCAGAGGCCACCTGGACAGAGGGGCATTCAGAGCAGTAAGAGGTCTTACAGTTTCTAGTCAGTTCTGGCCCCTTCCTGGGAACACACTCCTTTTCTTTCTTTTCTTTTTTTTGGTACCAGAGATTGAACCTAGGGGCACTAACCGCTGAGTCTCATCCCTGGCCCTTTTCATTTATTTATTTATTTATTTTATTTTGAGACAGGGTCTAAGTTGCTGAAGCTGACTTTGAACTTGTGATCCTCCTGCCTCGGCCTCCCAAGCCGCTGGGACTTCAGGTGTGAAGCTAAAGTCTGAAGGCAAAAGAGAAGTTAGCTAGAAATAGACAAGAAAGGATATTCCGGATGGAGAGAAACGTGGGTTCTGCCACCCAAGGCTGGAAAACAAGGAATTTAAGGAAAAGAAAGAAGCTTAGCGAATAGAATATAAAATCCAAGGGGCACGTACAAAGGGATAGTTTGGCAGATTAATTCTCTGAAACAAGCCCCACCAAGAAAGGGGTCTGGTCTTCCCTCTCCCGTGAATTCTGGCTGACCTGAGATGGGCTCCAAGTCCTGCACGGGGATTATGGGGACACCATGTGAACCCATAGCTTGGGCCTCCAGTGGCCTCACCACCAGCCTCTTTAGTCTTGCTGGTTTGGTTGCTCTGGTCTGGCGGGTCTGGTTTTGAAAAGTCAAGGTCTTGCTACCTTGGCAGGCTGGCCCCCAGCTCCTGGGCTCAAGTGCCCCTCTTACCTCAGCCTCCGGGGTTGCCAGGGGCAGAGGTGTGGACCGCCACGCCCAGCTCACCTTCACTCCTGTGGAATGGTTCCCTGAAACCACCAAGCAAGGAAGCCAGGCCAGCCCACAGGAAGAAAAGCAAACACAGGAGAGAACCGACGCGTTCCAGAGGACAGCAGGGACCTCTAGACACTTAGCCAGCCACCTCGGAACTTCTAGCTCAGCCCTCATCCAATCAAACCGAGCAAATGAGCAAACCAGGGGAAACCAGCCCAAGAACCACCTGGCCACCCAACCCACAAAGTCAGGAGAAATAACACATCTTTTTTTTTCTGGTACTGAGGATTGAACCCAGGGGCGCTCAACCACTGAGCCACATCCCCAGCCCTTTTTATATTTTATTTAGAGACAGGGTCTCACTGAGTTGCTGAGGCTGGCTTTGAACTTGAGATCCTCCTGCCTCAGCCTCCCGAGCTGCTGGGATTACAGGTGTGCGCCACTGAGCCTGGCACATCTTTGTCTTTTTACAGCCACTAAGCTTTGTGGGTTTTGTTAGGCAGCAAACGGAAACAGGTCTGATCAAGTGGGACCAGGCTGAGGACTGTGCCTTCATCTTGAAATCAATGGGGA
This sequence comes from Glaucomys volans, assembly GCA_020662805.1. Lineage (NCBI taxonomy): Eukaryota > Metazoa > Chordata > Mammalia > Rodentia > Sciuridae > Glaucomys > Glaucomys volans. The sequence goes on from JAJEJO010002169.1 coordinate 32,502, forward strand.
GCCAGAGAAGGGTTCGAAGAACAGAGTAACGTAATGCATCAGTACACACACAGCACACAGCCAGCAAACTCCCTGAGGCACTAGAACTATGAACTCGGTGGTGGGAGAAGGAGATTGATTGCAAAGTACAAAACAATGGCAGAATCAGAATTCCGTAAATGTTTCTCTAGTTTTCTGAAATCCACAGCAGGTGAGTCTCAACTCAGCTCTGACGCAGGTACACATAGCATGCTTCATACATGGTGGGTCGTGGAGGTGCTTTGTACCTTGCCTGTCAGTAAATGGCAATGATGATCTGGGCACATTGGGGCACATCTCTAATCCCAGCGACTCAGGAGGCTGAGGGAGGAGGATTGCAAGTTCAAGGCCAGCCTCAGCAACTTGTTGAGGCCCTGAGCAACTTAGGCAGACGGTGCTTCAGCATGAAGAATAAAAAGGGCTGTGGGTGTAGCTCAGTGGCAGAGTGCCTCTGGGTTCAAGCCCCAGTAAAAAAAGAAATTAAGGTTCATAAATGAATGTCGAAGGTGAGAGGAGAAAGAGGCTCAAATGCAGAAAATTCAGCAAAATTCGCGTCAAATACATATGATATATACATATATAAAACATTTATATAATATATATTTATTTCTCCTTATTTTGATATATATACTTATCTCTACTTAATGTTTTCTATCCACAGTATCAATCTTCCAGTTAACAGGCAAACTTGCACAGCTTCCCCAAAAGCAAAGCGCAGACCAGTGTGACTCCAGCAGAGAGGGACTCATGGGGACGGTCACTCCAAATTCCAACAAGTTATTACCATTCAAGATTTCGAAGCTCTGTCCAAAGAACAACGGGCCCAACCAACACCTTGAAGCTGGTACGACCCCGGCAGACTCAGGTGGCCCCTCCCTGTCCCCTCTACCTTACCCTGTGGCCTCAGATTCAGAGGCCTGGGGCTCTGATCTGAGAGCTGGTGCTCAGTGTTCAGCTAAGGAAATCCTCTGACTCCCCAGCTGGCTCTCCAGGAAATAGTTTAGAAGTCAGCCCTTTCCTGGAGGTGGCCCGCCTGCCTGCAGGGAGAGGAGGAGGCCATGCTGGGGCTGGCGGCCCCTCCCAGGCCAGGTGACCCCTGCAGCAGGAGGCCGGCTGTGTGTGTTTCCAGCTTGGCCGGCTTTGGACAGCACACCACAGTTGCTGGCCTCACCTGCCAGACAGAATGTTTAAGCCACATTTTAATTTAATTTTTACATCCAATTTGATTACCTTCTGACAGACACTAGAGTCACTGGAGAGTGATATATGATACAAAGGAAGGGGAAGAGAAAATGAAATTATATTAAAATTAGGTAAGACTTTACCTAAGGGACCTTGTTGTGTGAGATGATTACTTTAGCCCCATAGAGTTACAACAGATGAAACCAGGTTATCGTTCAATTTATGGGAAAACAAAACACAACAACGCCCAATGTTACTTATATTTTTAAAAATTTACTATTTTTTGAAGAGAAAGAACAGTTGTCAGAACCAAAATCATATGGATAGGGGCTGGGCTGCGGCTCGGTGGTCCAGCACTGCCTAGCACGCGGGAGGCACTGGGTCCATCCTAGCACCACATAAAAATAAGATAAAATAAATAAAGGTATTGTGTCCGTCTACAACTAAAAATATCTACAATACTAAGGATGACAAAATACTATTCTCTTAATGAATAAAAGTCTAACTAGATATCTTGCACTTAAGAAGTATGTTCTATGTTTGACAGAATGATTCTTCTTCCCATCAAGTTCAAAGACAAACTTTAAGTTACAAGAATTTTCTTGGGCTGGGCTGTGGCTCAGTGGTGGAGCACTTGTCTAGCACGAGTGAGGCGCTGGGTTCAATTCTCAGCACCACATACAAACTAAAATAAATAAAATTAAATTAAAAAAAAGAATTTTCTTCAATTCACAGGATGGGGTGGACAAGATGACCAACCTCTGGAAGTCCCTTCAGTCCCAAAATGACATTGTTCAGTACCATGCAAGTCTGTAATCCGCAGCTTGGGAGGCTGAGGCAGGAGGATCTCGAGTTCAAAGCCAGCCTCAGCAACTTAGTGAGGCCCTAAGCAACTCAGTGAGACCCTGTCTCTAAATAAAATACAAAATAGGGCTGGGGATGTGGCTCAGTGGTTATGCACCCCTGGGTTCAATCCCTGGTACCAAAAAAAAATTTTTTTAAAGATGACACTGTTCAGATGACAGTCCCACGCTAGTCACAGTCCTCATGCTATCGCGTGTGACTGACACTTTTTCTGCATGGAGATGGGACGATTCAAAGTCAAAAAAACATACAGTGTCAGGCAGGGGCCTCTCTGAATGCAGACCTCCTGTGACAAACAGAGGTGGGCCATCCTAACCACGGGAAGCTAAAGGTGGACTTGTTCCTTGGTGTGACAATGACGGAAAGCCTATTGATAGTTTTCTGGAGACTGATTAACCATTTCCTGGAGTGAGACTGTACCACCCATTGTGACCGGCTGGCAGGACAGGAGGGGAAACCGGTCCTCAGAGTCCAAAGGACAAGGCTCCTGCTGTCCCAGCACCGGAGAGGCCCTGCGTGGGGCCCGGTGGATTTTTTTGGTGAGGATGCAAACACAGTAGGTAAACAGCAGGTCTGGCTCCTGAGGCCACATCCTGTCCTGCTTAACTCATTAAATTTAGGAGACCCTCCACCCCCCAGTAAACACCAGCTCGCCTGTGTCCCCTGATCCCTTCAAAGCCATTTCGACTACACAGATGAAGAAGAAAACCTTCAACATTCGCCACACACGTGACGAGCTGCTCGGATTATCAAAGAAACAAACACACTCTGGATTTACTGTGGATCCACATGGAGACTCTTTTTAGTTACTTGTCTTTTTTTTTTTAATGATACAATCTGGATTTTTTTATGCAAAATCTTTATTATACTGATTGATTGATTTATTGATGTGGTGCTGAGGATCAAACACATAGTAGGCAAGAGCTTTGCCACTGAGCTACAACCCCAATCCTATTTTACTGATCTTCTTAAAATTATCTCTTCTAGCTGGGCACAGTGGTGCCCACCTGTAATTCCAGGGGCTTGGGAGGCTGAGGCAGGAGTTCAAAGCCAGCCTCACTAACTTAGCCAGGCCCTTAGCAACTTAGTGAGATCCTGTCTCAAAAAATATAAAGGGCTGGGGATGTGGCTCAATGGTTAAGCAATCCCGGGTTCAACCCCTGGTATGGATGGACGGATGGATGGATGGATGGATGGATGGATGGTGGATGGATGGATAGATAGATAGACAGACAACGGCCATACCACCCTGAACGCACCCGATCTCATCTGATAGATAGACAGACAGATAAAATCGTCTTTCATGACACTTCCCAAGTTTTCACATTTCCATCACTATGAGCAGGAGGGCCAATCAATACAGCCCTCCGTATAATCCTTACTATTAAAAAAACATTCAAACTACATCTTACAAACATGATCGTTATTTCATGTTCTTTCACAGCGGGGGAAACACAGGAATAACCCAGTGCCAATTCTGGACAAATGAGAAACCGTCCAACGTAGAGGACCGCGGTTGGTCCTGAATTACCCAGACGCAGACGGAATCAGGCAAAACATCCCCAAGAAACACTGGTCAATGGCCTTGGGGTTCAGAGGGAAGATCTCCGCAGTGAATGCTGAATCACAGGCCCACCAACGTGGTGAAGCAGGAGCTGACGCAGGCGCCCACCTTCAGACGGCCCCTGGCACGTGTCATCTCCCGAAACGGACCATCTGCATCTCGAGAGGGATGAGAAAGGAGAGGGCCATTGATCTGGGGAATTAACACACTTGGGCAGTCCAGGGACTGAGGCTTGGGCCTACCAAGGGCTGGAGGCAAAGGAGCCATGTCTCGCATTCTCTGAATGTCACTGAGCAGACCGTGGCCCCCTGATGAATGGGTGTTCCTCGGCTTCCAAGCCCCCCATCATTTTTAAGTCCATGGAGATCAAGGAGGAATAAAAAGAGAAAGGAAATCTCAAATGGCCCAAATGAAACCCAAAACTCAAAGATGCTGAAATGCCAGCGAGGCAGAGGCTGTGAGTTTTCTGGTGCTTGTCTGTTCTTCCTCTTTGTCCCCTGGTAACAGAATAAGATTGATTGATTGATCTTTTTTTTTTTTTTGTACCAGGGATTGAACCCACGGGCACTTAACCACTGAGCCACATCCCCAGCCCTATTTTGTATTTTATTTAGAGACAGGGTCTCACTGAGGTGCTTAGGGCCTCACTAAGTTGCTGAGGCTGGCTTTGAACTGGAGATCCTCCTGCCTCAGCCTCCCGCAGCTGCCACTGTGCCTGGCTCAGAACTAGGATTTCAACCTGGCTTGACGTTGTTTTCAATGATGTGCTGGGAGCCTGCTGAGGGGTCATCAGGGATGGACCGGCTTGCAGGACCAAAGTGATGCTCAGAAGGGGGCCGTCTAACCCCCGCTTCCTATTCCAAAGAAAGCAGAGTTCACACCTTCCCAGCACAGAATCTCAGGTAGATCCTCCCAAGCAGGCTCTCCCAACCCTGGTGCTGCAGACAGTCCGGGAACCCTTGTGGGTAATTGTCCTGAGCACGATGCAATGTTTAAGCCACATCCCTGGCCTCTCCCCTCTGGGTGCCAGGAGCACCCTCCCCACTCAGATAACCAAACACATTCCAGACCCAGACACTGCCCCCCACCTCCAAAGCACTGCTGCTCCACTGAAAAGACACTCCCAAAGTCAGGCCCTCGGTGGCGCACGTCTGTCATCCCAGTGGCTTGGGAGCCCGAGGCAGGAGGATCGCGAGTTCAAAGCCAGCCTCAGCAACTTAGTGAGGCCCTAAGCAACTCAGTGAGACCCTGTCTCTAAATGAAATATAAAATAGGGCTGGGGATGTGGCTCAGTGGTTAAGGACCCCTGGGTCCCTGGGTTCAATCCCTAGTTCAAAAAAAAAAGCTAATGTAATGCCGTCTAGGAAAAAAAAACAAAGAAAACAAAACAGACCAAGCCACCAAAAAGAATAAAGGTAATACTAGTGAAATACTCAGTGATTCAGAACAAAACAAAGCAGCTAAGCACAATGGTGCACACCAGTGATCCCTGTAGCTTGAGGCTTGAAGCAGGAGGATCACAAATTCAAGGCCAGCCTCAGCTCAGCTTAGCGAGGCCCTAAGCAGTTAGCGAGATCCTGACTCTAAATAAAATATAAAAAGGGCTGGGGACGAGGCTTAGTGGGTAAGCGCCTGTGGGTTCAATCCCAGTTTAAAAAAAAAGAAAAAAAATCTAAACCCACCCTACAGGGCTGGGCTTGTGGCTCAGTGGCAGAGGGCTTGCCTAGCATGTGTGAGGCACTGGGTTCGAGTCTCAGCAGCAACACATACAGAAAAATAAATAAAATCAAGGTCTGTCAACAACTAACAAATATTTTTAAAAAACCATCTCACTCAAGATGCCTGAATGGCCATCGCATGCCATGGCCAAGCAGTGACATGCAGGATCTGAAGCAGCTCTGGACAACTGTCACCTTTTCATAAGCCAGCAACAGAACACTGGTCGTCCTGGGCTTTGAATATAATACCCTTGGACCCCCCAGAACCACTTTTATGGGGCCAGAAAAATGCGAGGCATGATTCCAATTCCAGCACGAGCTGGTCAGCCCTCTCTTTGTCGTCATTATGAACTCGGAGCTGAGGTCTGCATAGGAGAGAAATCACTGCCGGTACAGGAAGGAACGTGATCCTCAAGGCAAGCAGGAGCCTCACTTTCCCCACCCATAAAACAGGGTCCACCGGGGCCCCTGCCGTCAAAAGGACTGTGAGGAAGACCCAGTTCTGCTCTGCAGATCGGTATTCGCTAAATGCTCACAAAGCTGCCCATGCACCACGAGAGGCAGGTAAGCACTTGTGCAATTAATGCTGCCCAGTGTCGAAGCATTTGCCCAGCATGAATGAGGGTGGGGTCCACCCCCAGCACGGAAAGAAACAAAAAAAAGTGTTGCTATGTGAAGTATAAATCATAATGTTTATGCTTGCATGCTTCGTGTTAAAAAAGCTTTTCATGTTAAATAGGCTATATTTTGGCTCTGTTTCTGTGTGTGGGTGTGTGTAAGGAGGTATAAAAAGATCTTATGAGCCGGGCACGGCTGCACACACCTATAATCATAGTAGCTCAGGAGGCTGAGGCAGGAGGATTGAGAGTTCAAAGTCAGCCTTCGCAACTCAGTGAGATCCTGTCTTTAAATTTAAAATGAAAATAAAAAGGACTCAGTGGTTAAGCACCCCTAAATTCAATCCCTTATACAAAAAAAAAAAAAAAAGTCTTATGAAATGTTTCTTTCTGAACTCTGTATCCCTCAGAATACACACCTTGGAAGAAATAGTGGCATGAGTGGGGACACGGTTATGTATACACAGATGAAAATTCTGGATTTCACTACTGACAATCATGAACCTTGCCCTACAATTTGAAAAAGAAGACTTTAGAAAAGAATTCTACAGAGTATTCTTTAGAGAAGTAATATTAAAGAAAAGATTTCAGGGCCAAACAAATTGGTAAAACACTTTATTTCTGTATACTCCAATGATAGTACAAGTTTTAAGAAATTCTGCAATTATAAAATCTGTTAATTCTATAGAACTTTCAAATAAAGCCCAAACTAGCCAGTTACAGAAATCCTAGCAGCTCCGGAGGCTGAGGCAGGAGGATCTCGAGTTCAAAGCCAGCCTCAGCAAAAGCAAGGTGCTAAGCAACTCAGGGAGACCCTGTCTCTAAATAAAATACAAAAAATAGGGCTGGGGATGTGGCTCAGTGGTTAAGCACCATGGGTTCAATCCTGGTACCAAACGAAACAAAACAAAACAAAAAACAAAGGCCGAAAATTATTTGTGGATGGGACATTTTATTTCCTCCACTGTAAGAGAAGAGTACTGCATAGCTTAAAGAATCATGTGCTAACTTTTGTTCCCTCAGATGAAGGAAAGCTGCGTCCCGGGAAGATTCCTTTACCTGATTCAGTCTAAAAGTGCTTAATCCTGGTTCAACTCCATTAAGCAGTTGTGCGCTTTCCTAGTAAAATTTCAAGAAAAGTGACCTTCAATTGTTTCCCCCTTTAAAAAAAAAAAAAAAAAAAAAAAAAAAGTACTTGTTAAGTAACATAGTTGAGATGGCAAATATTATATAAATGCTAATAGCTTCCCAAAGTCATGAAAGGAGCCCTTTGGATATTATATCTTCCCCTTGCAAGAGACTCTAGTTCTAGAAAGAGCTCCCAGTTCACCAAGGAAATTGCTAAGGGAAAAATAAAAATAAAAGGCTACATGCTTCACTTAGTAACTCTGCAGCCTTACCAATTAAGGGAAGACGGGGGAGGGGAGAAACCCCATCACAGGCCATGATCAGGTAATAAAAGTGCCAATTTTGCTGAAGAGCATTGAAATGTAAAGCAGCGAGGTAAATAATCATCACACAGAATGCTGACCTTCATTCATTCATTCATTTTCATTCGGCTGAGGATACGTGTTATACAATATTGCTGTCGGGGTGTGGAATGCAGAACAAGCATTGAAGTCTTCCCATGTTCCAACATATACAAAAAGCAACAAGGAAATAATAAGAGGATAAAAGTGGTATTAGGAAAGAAGTACTTAGCACTGAGGACACCAAGGGATCTGCTAGAGAAGCCCATTTTAAAATTCAGATTCTCCCGCCTGTCTGCCAGGCATTCCGATTCTGAAGGCCTAGGATGTGCCCCTGAATCTGCACTTGTCAAGAACCCCCCTAAAAGAGTAATGAGGTTCCTGATCTGTGAACCATAGAATCTTCCCAGGAAAACGTGCTAGGTGCCCAGCATCTGCCAGGCCCTGCCTCAGCGCTAGAGACAAGGCATTAAATAAGCCAAAACTGAGAGTGTTGTAGCAACACTGCCGTGCTAGTGATTCCTTAAATTCCTAATATTAAAATAGCATTTCTTAAAGTGTTTTTGGGAAGTAAGATACTGGTAATTAAACCCAGAGGTACTTTACCACTGAACCACGTTCCCAGCCCTTTTTTTTTTCTCCTTTTCAGACAGTCTTAGTAAGTTTCTGAAAGTCTCCCTAAATTGCTGAGGCTGGCCTCCAACTTGCAATCCTCCTGCCTCAGCCTCCTGAGTTGCTGGGATTACAGGCCTGCACCACCATACCTGGCTTAAAATAAATTTTTTAAAAATAACTAGGATCAAAATTTCCCTGCTTACACATGCTCACTATCTCTTTCTCTCTAACTTAAAAGGAAAAGAAAAATGCACCCGAAAGGCGTCTCAGCCTGACCCTAAGGTCAGCCAGCAAGGGCTGACAGGGGAGGGAATCAGCACTGAGAGGGCCAGGGTGAGGCCAGAGCATTTCCTGAGGGTCCTGCATGCTTGCTCAGCCCTGCCCTCCCAGGTTCAAGGGCAATGACTGGATATCAGAAAGGGGGGTGACAGAGAAGGAACAAAACTGTGTCAGTTCACCTCCCAAGGAGCAGAAGTTAAAGAATTTTAGGAAACCAAGTCTTCTTCTGCCTCTGGCTGATAGTGACCTCGAATCCCACTCCATTTAGAATCTGCTCCACCTCCCTCTCTGCAGTCCACCCTTGGCGTTGGGATCTGGAATATTAAAACTTCTCTCCATCCTGTTTGAGCCCCTGCTCCCCGTTGGTCAGTTCAGTCGGCAGCTCCAGGTGAAAAGCCAAGGTGGCGGTGACATTCAGCAGAGCCTGGAGCAGCCCTGGAGGGCGCGGCCAGGGCTGCGCGTCTTGGCAGGAGCCTTGGGCGAGCTGCGGGTATGTCATGCAGCCATGCCGGGCCCTGCTGTTCTGGAGTCACTCATTTCCCAAAAATGGGATTCCGGCGCCTCACAGGCACACACCTCGGTGCCCCCCACAGCCTACGCAGATTCCAGAAGGGCCGGAGTCAGGGACGAGAAAACTCAGCCGTAGAGAAGAGCGAAATGATGGCATTTGCTGGTAAATGGGTGGAGCTGGAGGCTATCAAGCTAAGTGAAGTAAGCCAGTCCCCAAACACCAAAGGCGAATGTTCTCTCTGATGCTTGGATGCTAATTCACAATAAGGGGTGGGGAGGGAAGAAATCCATAGGGTGAGACAAAGGGGAAGGAAGGGAAGGGGGGAGGGGGATGGGAAAGACAGTGGAATGAATGGGCATCACTTTCCATGTTCATATGTGAACACACAACCAGGAGACTCCACACCATGCACAACCACAAGAGTGGGAAGCCACACTCCATGTGTGTAGGATGTGTCAGAATGCACGCTACTGTCGTGTATGACTAATAAGAACATATACAATTTTTTTAAAAGAAAGAAAATGGTAAAGGGTACAACTTATGTAGAAACACAGAAGCATTTTGTATATTAATTTTTTTCATCTACAAAGTAAGAAGGTACAAGAGAAGACAATTTATTTGGCTAATGAGTTTGCATGTTTTTGTTTTTTGTGTTTTGTTTGTTTGTTTGGGGGTTTTGTTGTTGTTTGGTTTTGGTTTTGGTTTTGGGGGTGCTGGGGATTGAACCCGGGGCCTTGTGCAGGCATGCTAGGCAAGCGCCCCACCAACTGAGCTGCATCCCCAGCCCAGAAGTTGCACATTTTTAAAGTAAAACCTAAATTGGCAGAAGAATGAAACCTAAGCAAGATCCCAAATGCTCCTTCTCAAGGGTTTTCATCTCGGGTATTTTGTAGGAATTAATTTCAATTTACAGCTAAAGGTCAAGGCAAATCGGTTTGTTTCCTGTACTCTGTTAAGCTTGGTATCCTAAGGCCTTTAGGCTGAGTAACCTATAAATAAATAATTCCATGCCTATTGTTATGTTAAATAACCCCCAGCTTGCGCTTCCTGCGTCCCCAGGGAAACAGAATCCTAATGTTGGAAGACAATTGGATCTAAAAGCCATAGGGAGCAGCTCCTGAGAGCAGACCCACAAAATGCTGAGCCAGCAGGTCTCTTGTTTTACACTCACAGTTTTACCTATACTAACTCTGCGATTTAAAATCATAAAACCCCACACAGACTATCGAAGGCGTAAGTATCCCCCAAATACAATTAAACTAAAAATGATAGCTAATCAACTTAAGATGGGGAAACAGGGAACAAACGCAGCACCTTTCTACATTCTGACATAAAACAGATCATGAACGGAAACTCCAGTATTTGTATCTTAAGACTGTCAATGAAAGCCAGGCCCATCATCCCAGCTACTCAGGAGGCTGAGGCAGGAGGATCACAAGTTTGAGGCCAATCTCTACAGTTTATCGAGACCCTATCTCAAAATGAAAATTTAAAAGGACTATGGATAGCTCAGTAGTAAAGCACTCCTGGGTTTAGGCCCCAGTATCAAAAAATAAGGAGACTTATTTTAATGTGAACTGGCTCAGTTTAACCAATATCTGTGTAAAATAAATTACTAAGTCACAAGTGAGATCATCTATTCTCAAAGGACAGATTTTAAAACCTGCCCACACCCAGAAACACTCCGAGCCACTCTTAAAATGTGCTGTGATCTGAGCCTCGTCAAATCTCACGGTAGTCATTTGAAAAACAAACTTTGGAAGGCATAACCTTGATGCCGCAGATGTGACATCCATGTGACTCGGTCTTATGTCCCAAAGCAAAAATGACTGGACTGAATCGTCCAGTCCCCTCCAACAGCCCAGTCACCAACCTGAGTAGGCAACAAGTACAGGGCGAATGAGCAGGGAAAAAAGATGTGCCAGGAAGGCATTGTCACTTAAAATCAGCATTCTGCAGTGACACAGCCACATCAATGTTCACAGCTACTCGATTCACAATATCCAAGCTATGGAACCAGCCTACGTGCCCTTCAACAGATAAACGGATAAAGAAAATGTGGTCTATATGCACAATGGAATATTATTCAGCCATAAAGAGGAATGAAATGAGGGTATTTGCTGGTAAATGGATGGAGCTGGAGGCCATCATGCTAAGTGAAATAAGCCAATCCCCAAAACCAAAGGCTGAATGTTCTGCGGATGCTAACACACACTAAGGACATGGGAGGGAGGAATAGAAGTTCAGTGTATTAGACAAAGGGAATGGAGGAAGGGAGGGGATGGGAATAGGAAAGACAGTGGAATGAATGGACATCACTTTCCTGTGTTCACATATGAACACACGACCAGTGAGACTCCACACCACGTACAACCTCAAGAATGGGAAGCCACACTCCATATATGTATGACGTGTCAGAATGCACGCTACTGTCAAGTATGTCTAAAAAGAACAAATAAAAAATGTTAATTTACCAAAAAAAAAAATAAAATAAAGTGAGATAGATTTGAAAAAAAAAAAAAGAAAAAGAAAGAAAGAAGGCGCCGTCTCTGCCTCAAACGTGTCCTCTGGGGACTCCTCGCTCTGCAAAGCATCCGTCGCCTCCCAAGCACAGTGCCATCACGGCAATGATAACATCTGCCCACAAAGCTTTGCTCACTCACTTCCCTGGAGTCAGGCACAGGGGTGCGCACCAACCTGGGTGCCCTTCAACACATGAACGGATACAGCGGCCCAGAAGGCCGAGGCAGGAGGATCGCGAGTTCAAAGCCAGCCTTAGCAGAAGTGAGGCCCTAAGCAACTCAGTGAGACCCTGTCTCTAAATAAAATACAAAAAGGGCTGGGACGTGGCTCAGTGGGTAAGCGCCCCTGGGTTCAATCCCTGGTACAGAAAAAGAAAAAAAAGAGCTTTGGTCTAGAGCATGTGTCCTACCAGAGTCACTCACAACGCCTGCAGAATATGCCCCTGGGGGAGCTCTGTGTCCCGAGGGTCACCAGCTCTCAGAACAGCACTTGACACCCACATGCGCCCACCCAGGATCTGTCAGGTGAAGGTATGAACTCACGAATGTCGATCGCTGAGTCTGTCGTTACCACCACTACTTGGAGAGGAAGTGCTGTCTTGTTCAATGTCAACTAAAAAGTCAAACAGAATCAATCCATGGACAGAGGTACCACCCGGCCCAATCACCATTTAGACCTGTCCCCGTTTGTTGCGGTAGACCTGGTTTATTTTACCAAAACTACAACTCCTCTTATTCCTTCTCAGATGTCCTAGCACCGTACCGTGTTCGACGAGTAATTCCAGCAGAGCTGAGGTCTGAGACAGGCATCCACCCCGGTCCCGAGGGCCCCAAACAGCTCAACTTTCTCTCCCAAGCACCACATGCACCGTGAGTGATGCAGGGGTACGGTCCCCTCATTGGTAGAACATGAACCGTATCCACTTAAAATCCCAAGTTTTTAGACTTTTAGATACAGGGCAGGTCCTTAAACTTCTCTATCTAGGAGCCGGGGGCAGTGTGGCACACCTGTCATCCCAGTGGCCCAGGAGGCTGAGGCAGGAGGATGGCAATTTCAAAGCCAATCCCAGCAACTTAGCGAGGCCCTAAGCAACTCAGGGAGACCCTGTCTCTAAATATTTATAAAAGGGCTGGGGGTGTGGCTCAGTGGTTAAGCACCCCTGGGTTCAATCCCCAGGACCCACCACCCCCCAAAATTTTTTCTATATCTAGGATCCAGAATGATTTTAAGCTGGATCAGAACTAGCAACATTATTGGATCTTGCTATTTTTATTTCCCCAGCTCGTGAATTTTAATCAAAACAAACAGAAAACCAAAAAACGATACCCAGGACCAAGGCAGACAAAGGATTAGGAGATAGAACCAGAGCTGGAGTGCCCAGCAGGTGACTGAGACCTGCTGAAGCCACCTCCTTGCGTTCAGGGAGCACTGGGGAGGGAAGGTGTGGAGCTGGGAGTCGCACTGGATCTCCCAGAGAGCTCCGGATGCTCCCGAAGCCCACAGCCCGGGCTCAGATCCTCCAGACCCGCTCCACGCATCCAAAAAACTACCTTCAAAGATTAAATTGCGTCCTGCAACCACCCCATCCAGAAGACGCTGTCAGAGGAAAAAAATAAGAATACAAAGTACTAAAAAAAAAAAAAAAAAATCCCTGTGTAAATCGAGCTCTATTATGATGCCAAAAGACTGCTCCAGGAAAAAATTAGAATCTTTCCAAGAATTTGTAAATCCCTCCTCAGCCCCCAGGAAAGGAAATTACACAATTCCACCCCCACACTGATCTGCAAATGTATGGCAGTGACCCCCTGCAGGCAGACAGAGCCCCAGAAGGCGCTGGACACTGTGGTCGCATCAACAGGAGGACCTGTCCCCAGAGGGACAGGATGCTGGGGTCCCTCCAGGAAGGGTCCCTCCAGGCACTTCCCTAACAAATCCCAGGACAGAAGGGCATGCTCTGCAGCTTAACCCGTTTTGTCCCAGTGTCCTGGATGTGGGACACCTATAAAAACGTACGGTACATAATATACAGTCGTGCGGCACAAAATCATTATGTTAATGATTTATTACATAAGAATATAATAGGGCTGGGGATACGGCTCAGTGGGTAGAGCGCCTGCCTTGCAAGCACAAGGCCCTGGGTTCAATCCCCAGCACCGCAAAAAAAAGAAGACAATAATTACCATGTTCATTGGTATTAATATATTTAAAAGCTCTAGAATATGACTTCCAACCTGTTAATTCACCTGCGTCCATTTCATTGCAATATTTGCAGAATTATAAACAGAACTTAATGGGTTAATGCGCCCTGCTGAGACTCGGCTCTCCCAGGCCAGGCTCGGAGCAGCAGCGAGCTGACATGGTAAGCAGCAGCCTCAAGTGGCCACTTAGGACTGGTCATGCGGCTCCCGTGGTCTTGGAATTCCGTCTCTAGTTTTATTTCATCTTCATTCACTTGAGAAAAGCAGAGGACGGAACACTTCCCTTTGTGTTTGGAAACACATGCACCCAGGTTCTCCATGGAATTTGGTTACATGTACAAGTATTACCAGCTCCCATTTTCTTTCTTTCTTCCTCCTCCCTCTCCGTTCCCGGCCCCTCTCTCTGTCTCTCTGATTGACCCCAGGGATGCATTACCACTGAGCCACATCCCTAGTCCATTTTTTGAGACAAGCTCTCACTAACTTGCTGAGGCTGGCCTCGATCTTGTGATCCTCCTGCCTCAGTCTCCCTCGCCTCTGGGATTGTAGGTGTGCACCACGGTACCTGGGTAAAATTGTTCCAGGGCTGCCACTTTGAGCCAGGGTGGTCACCACAGTCTTTGGGTGGCAGTTCTTGTGATCATCAGAGAATTCAAGGGAAACACCGTGGAGCAAAGAAGAAGTTTAACAGAGAGAGTGAGAAGCAAGGGACAGCAGAGGGATGACACAGAACACCTCGAAGAGAGGACCACCCTACTCACAGGGTGGAGCTGTTAAGGAAACGGAGTCCTCTCTTCTTGCCTCGATCTGCCTAGACCCCTCAATCGGTTTATGACCTGTGGGTAGCCCAGCAAGCTTCTTCGTGAGGGTCTCTGATGTTCTGGCGGACGGGGTGGCAGTGACAGGCTTCAGTAATAAGGGAGGATTGTGTGCAAGAGCCAATGAGGCATTTTCTAGAGTGCCCGTGAGGGTTACAGTCACTGTAGAAGGGGGAGGGCGTCTTAGCTTACTTCTCTCTTGCTCACCTGTTTTACTTATGGGCCCAGGACTTTAAGTAATAATTCCCTCAAGGGATATATAGATATAGATACATAGATACAGATAACAGATTTTTTTTGGTACCAGAAATAATTGAACCCAGAGGGCTCTTTACCACTGAGCCACATCCCCAGCCCTTTATCATTATTAAATTTAGAGACAGTGTCTCACTGAATTTCTTAGGGCCTCACTAATTTGCTAAGTTTCTGAGGCTGGCCTCAGACTTACAATCCTCCTGCCTCAGCCTCCTGAGCCGCTGGGAGCCTGGAGTCAGAACCTGGGGAATGTGGGGCATTCCCGATCTCCTTCCCAGCCGCTTGCCTGTTAGACACCGTCCCCCGGGGTTTCCTCAGGCCCGATGGTTCACCTGCTCCTGCCTAACTGACCTCCTCACAAAATGACACTTTCTCCATGTTTATCTGAATGAAGTCATCGTGAGAAATCATCCCACCTTTTCCTTTGTTCTCTTCTTCAAGTTGCTGCTAGAAAATGTTAAACTGCATGAAGTCCACATTGCACTTCTGCTGGGCCGCGCTGCTCTGGAGGCTGGAACCTCTGAAAGGCAAAGCTTTCAGATTTAAACTCCTCCAACTCCCTCAGGGCCTGGGCTCCTTCAGCAGTCTGGGGAAGGCCATCAGCTCTCCTCAGAATAAAGCTTATAAATAAGTAGGACAATGTGTAAGAGCTCATATGCTGAAATATTAACAGACTATTTCTAAAATGAATCTCTGTACGGCGACGCTTCTTCTTAAAGAAGACACTGAAACCGGGCGCGGTGGCGCACGCCTGTAATCCCAGCACGTGGGAGGCTGAGGCAGGAGGATCATGAGTTCAAAGTCAGCCTCAGCAACTTAACGAGGCCCTAAGCAACTCAGTGAGACCCTGTCTCTAAATAAAATACAAAATAGGGCTGGGGATGTGGCTCAGTGGTGGAGTGCCCTGGGTTCAATCCCCAGCACCAAAAAGAAAAAACAAAGGCACTGAAAACCCATAAATTACAGCAGAAGTCTAATAACTCCTGCAATTTCTAAGTAGTGATGAGCATCCTGATTCATTGAGACTATGAAACATGAAAATCTGAGATTCCCACTGATGACCAAGTTGTGAGTACTGTTTATGCCACTGTGGGTTATGGCCTCCAACTCAAAAGGAAATGCTCAAGTCCAGTTAGAAGGTTAGGGAAAATGTAGATGTAAGGCCCCCGCTGGGGGGTGCACGCCAACCTCAGCAACTCAGCAAGACCCGTCTCGAAAGGGCTGGGATGCGGCTCAGTGGTTAAGCACCCCTGTGTTCAATCCCTGGTACCAAAACAAAGGAAAATATGGATGTAATTTTTACCCTATCCAAATTTCTCTGCACAGACCTCTGGGGACCGTGACCCCAGGTAAGATGCTGCCTGAACACCTGGCCCACGTGTGTGCGTGTGTCACGGATGTCCGGTCAGCTTGGCTCATTCCTGTTGACTTGGTGTCCATGACTCATGATTCCTGTTTTTGACCACGACCAGACCAACATGGTGAGGAAGGGCTCGCGCTTGTTTTTTCCCGATACTTTTGCTCTGCAAGGGAACAGGAAGAATAGCGAGGGCAGGACGTGTAAAAGAAAGACTTTTTTAAAAAGAATTTTTTTTAAATCCTAACTAAAAAAAAAAAGCCCACAATTTGTTTGCTGTGAAGATTAATGTCTGTGGGTTAGAATATTCACCGACCAGAATGGACACATTAACATGAGTGGCACTTCATATAATTAAAGGTACGAAGTGTTTCCCCAGGCTTACCTTCCTTCAGGGATACTTCTGGACAACTCAGCAAGCCCCGGGCACTATTCCAGGACCACTCCTCCGACCGATGAGTAGAGTACTGCCAGCATTATCCCCACCCCCTCCTTTTTTTTTTTTTTTTGGTACCAGGAATTGAACCCAGGGGCACTTAACCACTGAGCCACACCCCCAGTCCTATTTTGTATTTTATTTAGAGACAGGGTCTCACTGAGTTACTTTGGGCCTCACTAAGTTGCTGAGGCTGGCTTTGAACTCTCGATCCTCCTGACTCAGCCTCCTGAGCTGCTGGGCTGACAGGGGTGCACTACCACGCCCCTCCTATTATCCCCTTTTGTACAGATGAGTCTCAGGGAGAGGTCACACAGTGTGGCCTGGGGTTCCAACAGAGACCAGCTGCCTGTGGTATTTTCAGGAAGGCGATACCAAAGAAAAATCTGGAGACTTAAGAGTCGAGGTCACCATCTCTTTCCTTCGTGCTTGCAAATCGCTTGCTGCAAAATGCAAACAGGGGTGGGGAAATAAGAAAGGCTCCCTTCCTACCTTCAGGCCTGTTTGCAAGCAGGCTGGTCAATCAGACCAAACGCCTTTCTTTGTGAGTGAAGATAAGGCCCTCTCTCTGTATGGCAGGCTGCGGATGCCAAGCATTGCATGTGCTCCAGTCTTATCTAAAATATGCCCCAGGAGAGTCGGGCCCCATGCTAAGCCGAGTTTCGGCTGCACCACGCCAGCTCAGGAGAGATTACACGCATACCTGGGACTTAACCAGTGAGAGCAGAACAGAACCTCAACAGCTCTGAGCCAAGTCACCTCCGGGGCCCACCAAACGCCCTCTGAGTCAATCACCGGGTAGTGGCCAGGACAGTGGCACAGACCTGTGATCCCAGTGGCTGGGGAGGCTGAGGCAGGAGGATTGCGAGTTCAAAGCCAGCCTCAGCAACTTAGTGAGGCCCTAAGCAACTCAGGGAGACCCTGTCTCTAAATAAAATACAAAATAGGGCTGGGGATGTGGCTCAGTGGTCAAGTGGTTCAATCACTAGTACCAAAAAAAAAAAAAAAAGAGCGAGGCAGTGAGCTCTCCCGGGAAACCAGCCCCACAGGTGTCACCCAGGGGGGCGGGGAGACCGCATTCCTCCCTCCAGCCAACAAATGAAGGCCTGTCTGCTTTCTGCTGCGCCTGGCTCACCGCCGGGCTCACCGGCCAGATAAGCCTCTCTCAGACAACAACCTCAACCCGGAAACACCACTGCCAATCTGTAACAGCCGCCCTGAAAAGGCTCCCAGACACCAGCCACTCAGGGAGAGAAACAGACAATGTTCCGATCACATTTACATCTGGACAGAACCTTCCAGACACACACCACTCCCTCAACGCTGTAGGCGCTGGGAACCTAAGGTGGCCTTCTCGAAGGCCTCTTGGATGACTTCTAAGGTCCCATCTCGGCTGCGGGAGCCGGATTCCCTTCCCTGAAATGAGAGCACCCCAGTAGTGGCTGCAATATTAAATAAAATGACTTCATTTCCGCCGGAGAACGTTCCACCTCACCCCCTCGCTCGGGCAGGGCGACACGCAGGGCTCCCATGCCAGGGGGCAGGGTGTCAGGCCCATTAGGCCGGGATCAGTCTCAGATTAACAACCTTGGGGGAATAATCCTATAAGAAAATATTTTCAAGACTTGGGGTCATAACGCTCTGGGGCCGGATGAAATCTGCTAGAGTTGGCACTTTTGTTGCTACAAAATCTCTGAAGTCATTTGTTTCCCACAGTTTTTCTCAGAAGCTACTTTGTGGGAAAGAAAGGCAGGTCCCAGGCAACAAGCCAACTAGAACCGAGCAGCTAGGAAGGACCGCCAGTCCCCCTACCCGCCCTCCAGCCCCCGCCAGCCTGGGCTGCCTGGCCAGCTCTGCCAAGGTGATTAATTTTTGTGGGGGGCCGTGGGAGGTCAGTGATTGAACCCAGGGGTGCTTAACCACTGAGCCACATCCCCAGCCCATTTTATATTTTACTTAGAGACAGGGTCTCACCAAGTTGCTTAGGGTCTTCCTAAGTTGTTGAGGCTGGCCTTGAACTTGGGATCCTTCTGCTTCAGCCTCCTGAGCCACAGAGATTAGAGGCATGTGCCATGGAGCCCAGCTAAGGTGATTAATTTTTACCTAAGTGAGGTGGAGGTATTGATAGCTTATCAAGAGACAAGCAAGACGCAAGATTTGTGGATGACAGGATCTCAGACTTGCTCCTTCTCAAAGGACAGGACATGATGCCAAAGGAGAAGTGGTATCTCAATAGAGAAGAATGAAGGGCGGGGAGCGGTGCGAGGGACCGTGGGGAAGCTGTGACTGAGGGATTGTGACTGAGGACAGAGTGGATCCACCTCTCACTCAAATCCGGACCAATCCCCATTCACTGAGTATCTCAGACCAGTCACTGGAACACTCTGCCTCAGTCCTCACCAAAGCTCCCGGCCCGCAGCCAGGGGCACGGAGATCACAAAGGGCCCGTGCCACAGGCTCGGAACAGCGCCTGGCACCGAGCAAGGGCCAGGCACGGGCAGCCGGCACTGCTCTGCAGTGCACGTGGTCGTGCGGCTTAACCCGGATCCTCCAGACCAACGGGGCCATCCTGCTGCCATCAGAAGCAGAGGAGCTCGTCCAGAGCCTCGCGGAGACCGAGCAGCGGGCGCTCTCTGTTGGGGGAATCCAGAGGTCGGCCGTCCCGTCGGCACCCCTCCCTCCTTTGGCGGTTCTTTCCTTGCTTTGTGAAAGAAAAGCTGAGACACAGAGAAACAGGGAGAGTCAGAAAGCGAAGGGAAGGACCAGGCAGGGCTGCAGAGGCAGATAAAGAGGTCGAGGAGGATAAGTGAAGGAAACACACACACACACACACACACACACACACACACACACAGGTACTCGGGACTGACCCCAGCTATACCCTACCACTGAGCCACACCTCCAGCCCTTTTAGAATTTTTTACTTTTATTTTGAGACAGAGTCTCAATAAATTACTGAGACTGGCCTCGAACTTATGATCCTCCTGCCTCAGCCTCCTGAGTCCCTGAGATTCCAGGTGTGCAGTACTGTATCTGGTTTCGGGTACATAATTTTTTAACTAACGAAAATAACCTTGCCGGGTCCAGTAGTCTACCTGGTTTCCTTCCTATCGGATTTTACCCCTGGAATCCCATCTTTCAAATATCAGGAACCTCCAGGCACAGTATCTGCCCAGCTGCAGGGTTTGTTTTGTTTCCAAAATGGGGAGGTGACAAAGGAAAAATAAAACACAGGCTGAAGGTGACTTCCTTCTCCTCCGCCCGTGTCAGAGTGGCCCTGGGCTCCAGCGTGCTGGGCCTTGAAGAGGCCATCAGCCTCCAGGATGCACAGGGACACCCGAATGTCCAACGTCAGGCAGTTCCAGAAAGGATACACCGGGTCGTGATGTCTAATGGTCCCAGTGCAACAGCTTCACTCCCCCTAAAAATAGATAAACTAAAATAAACAGAGGAGTGTCCCAGAGCCAGTCGCCAGCCACTTCCTCCTGTGACTCAGAGGGACCACATCACTTCTTTGTAGTAATGATGACGGGCTCTGGGGCGGGATAACTGATGAACTCTTCATACCAAATCCTTGGGGCGTTCAAAAATGATTCCCGGGCTGGTGTGGTGGCGCATGCCTGCAATCCCAGCAGCTCGGGAGGCTGAGGCAGGAGGATTGGGAGTTCAGAGTCAGCTCAGCAACTTAGCGAGGCTCTGAGCACCTCAGTGAGACCCTGTCTCTAAATAAAATATAAAAAGGGCTGGGAATGTGGCTCAGTGGTTAAGCACCCCTGGGTTCAATCCCTGGTGTACCTCCCAAAGGGGAAAAAAAAAAAAAGATTCCCATTTTGCAGATGAGGAGACTAAGGCCCAGAGAAGGTGAATAACTGCAGTTTTTACAGGATCAGACACTGGCATTTGGACCCTGGTAAGATTTCAGAGACAAGGGTCTAAGAAGACTGCCTGATCCATCAGTTAAGGTCCCAAACAATCACCCAGTAGTCTTTCAACTGGGCCTTAAACTAAACTCATTCAGAGTTTTTGGGCTGCAAACTTCAGCCCATCTCTTTTTAGTGGAACACGTCAATTTCAATCATTGAGAGCAGACATGCTTTTAGACGGCTAAAATTAAAAGACCGTCCTTACCACGTGCTGGCAAGGATATTAAGCAACGGGAGCGTACGTACTTCTGTTGGGAACATGAACCGGAACGTCCACCTCAGAACACAGGGTGGGATGACCTATGGGAATGGGCTCAATGCCAGTCTGGGACCAGGGACCACAGCTCCACTCTGCCACACTCCCCGGGGAAATGAAAGACGCCTAAGGCCGTCATCCTAAAAATGATATTCGCAATAGTCCCGAATCACGCCCAACGCAAATGTCATCAAAAGTAGAACACGTAATGAAATGTAAATGTATGCACGTTAAAAAAAGACACAGAAATCAGAATGGATGAACTACGGCGACATGTCACATGGCCGAACCCCCAACTTAATGGTGGAAAAATAAAAATAACAACAATAAAAAAGCCGGGTGGGGGCGCACACCTGTAATCCCAGCGGCTCGGGAGGCTGAGTAGGAGGATCCTGAGTTCAAAGCCAGCCTCAGCAACTTAGCAAGGCCCTTAGCAACTGAGAGAGGCCCTTAGCAACTCAGCGAGACAGATTCCCTCCCTAAGGATTTTTTGGGGGGAGGTGGGTACTAGAGAATAAACCCAGGAGCGATTAACCACTGAGCCACATCCCCAGTCCTTTTTTTTATATTTCCTGGTTCCGGAAAAAGAAAAAAAAATTCAAACTCGGCTTAAGTTCACTCCATTCGAACTTTCTTTGATCTCCCCTTCCTCTGTGTGAAGTCCCTTTGTCCTCTACTGCCTTCCAAAGTGGTTTCTTTGTTTTCCCTTTTTGGTACTAGAGATTGAACCCAAGGGCATTTAACCACTGAGCCGCATCCCCAGTCCTTTCCAGGTTTTCCTTGGAGACAGGGTGTCGCTAAATTGCTGAGGCTGGCTTTGAACTCGCGATCCTCCTGCCTCAGCCTCCCCAGTCACTAGGATCACAGCCCAGTGTGGTTCTTTTATTAGCCCGTTATCAAACCGTAATCATACCCTGCTCTGTACAATTTTGATTCACTACCAAAAACCACCACTTTTTCACCCAGCGCAGATTCCCCCAGCGTTGGGGACATGACTGATATAATAGACGCTTAATGAAGTCCTGATGGCCAAGCCTGGACTCTTCTCCGACAGCAAAGAGTCAGAGGCAAGCCTCCTTCTGAGCTCCTCCGGGTCAGCACTGCGGCCCCGCACCTTCCAGGAGGATCGAAAATCACCCCAGATGGATGCTCAGCCAGTGGAGCTGATCTGCCTCCGAGCCCGGGTTCCCCAGCTGGAAAAGCTTCCAGAAAAGCCTGGCAGGTAGGAAGGAAGCAAAGCCTGGACAATTCGACTCGAGCCTTCTGCGGAGACAACCTCAGGCATCTGACGGAACCTCAGGAACCGAGTCAGAGTTCACATTGCGGAGATTCCTCACCCGCGTTTTGACATATTTGGAGAAGAGAGCTGGGGGCAGGGTGCGCGGACATCTGTCTGTCCAGTGGTTTCCAGCAAACCGACAAGCACAAACAATTCCAAGAAGATCAGCGTGTCCTGGTCACCAGTCACCAAGCAGAAAGGACGTCTGTCCGGAGGAAGGACTCCAAAGAGGGCGGGGAAAAGGCACCTAATCATAACCGCATGACAATACCGTGTCCTAAAAGCAGAGGAGAAGATCAGCCCGCGGAGCGGGACTGACAGCTGGCTCCTCACAGCCCACAGCGTCCCGGGCAGGGAGGTGGCTGCCCAGGACCTTCGCCAGTGCGATTCTCCCACTTCTCCCTGTATCTCCTCCACCTCGTTTCCATGCACTTTCCCATCCTTGCTCCTACGGGGCCACAGGAAAAAGATTCTGAGAAACACGTTCAAATGTCCCCAGGGCTTGGACTCCTCCCTAAGGATCGCCCTCACTGCCTTTCCGTACCTGTGGCTAAGCCGGAAGCTCTGGGTGGGCAGGGATCCACCGGGCTCTCCCAGTGAGGACAGGCCAGGCTGAGGGCTAAGTGGAGAGACGAGCCCATTAGGTCCCTTTTGTGTCTGGAACCTCCAAGACCAGGAGGGACATCCGGATTACCCACCAGCAGACTGCTGGCATTTGCTAAGGTGCATCAGAGGTAGGACAAACAGCCAGGAAACTGACTTAGCTCTGCTCGAGGAATCACTCAGCCCAGCAGGACCTGGTGGCTCAGGCCTGTAATAAAATCAATGGAATAAAGGTAATGTGTCCATCTACAGCTAAAAAAAAGAAAACAGTTTTTAATCATCCATTAGTCATGACACAGTGGGAAGAGAAATTAGGCTTCATCTCAGCAGAAGGTGAAAAAAAGTTCAAAACATATCAGTTTTCTGAAATACTGCTTATAAAATAATGAAGTTATTTGTTCAGAGTTCTGTTAAAAATAATGACAACCTCAGAAAGGATGAACTATCCTCCATAACTTCCATAACTATTTTATTTTTATTCATTTTACTATTTATTTATTTTGTGGCACTGGGGACTGAACCCAGGGGTACTCTACCACTGAGCCACATACCTCGTTCTTTTTTTTTTTTTTTTTACTTTGAGACAGGGTCTTGCTAAGTTGTCCAAGTTGGCCTCCACCTTGTGATCCTCCTACCTCAGCCTCCCAGGCCGCTGGGATCACAGGTGTGTGCCACCATGTCTGGCAACTATTTACAATCTCAAAGGAGCCCTATGCCAAGCCCTTTTATATTCTCTATTTTACTGAAATCTCCATGACAATCCTAAAAACAGAATGAAAAATTCCACAAGGGCAGGGAGCTTTGCCTGTTTAGTTGTTTTTTGGTTTGGTGTGTTTTGGGTACCAGGGATGGAACCCAGAGATGCTCCACCACTGAGCCACATTCCTCTTTTATCTTTTTCTTT
The DNA here is from genome assembly GCA_020662805.1 of Glaucomys volans. Lineage (NCBI taxonomy): Eukaryota > Metazoa > Chordata > Mammalia > Rodentia > Sciuridae > Glaucomys > Glaucomys volans. The sequence goes on from JAJEJO010002169.1 coordinate 55,891, forward strand.
TTTTTTTTGGAACCAGGGATTGAACTCAGGGACACTCGGCCACTGAGCCACATCCCCAGCCCTATTTTGTATTTTATTTAGAGACAGGGTCTCACTGAGTTGCTTAGGGCCTCGCTAAGTTGCTGAGGCTGGCTTTGAACTCGCAATCCTCCTGACTCAGCCTCCCAAGTCTCTTGGATTACAGGCGTGCGCCACCACACCCGGCCTATCTTTTTTATTTTGAGACAGGACCTTGCTAAATTGCTTAGGACCTCACTAAGTTGATGAGGCCAGCCTTGAACTTGCAATCCTCCTATCTCAGCCTCCAGAGTTGGTGGGATTACAGATGTGTGCCCCGGCGCCCAGCTGGCTTGCCTGTTTTATACATCTCTTTACTTCAAGGTCTGGTGCAGTGCAAGGGACACAATAGGCACTTAATAAACGGTTTGCTAAAGGTCAACACTTTCTCATGTTAAACAAATGCCGCTCATAAAGCTTCACGAAGGTGTCGGAGGCTGCAAGGCTGAGAAGCAGCTCAGTGGGCTTCCACTGAAGGGCACTGGGTCAGACTCCCGAAACCTGGCACAGAAGAACCCTGTGAACCCAGGCCTCTACTTTTTCCTCACTGGCACTGGGGACTGAACACAGGACCTCCCACATGCCAAGTGCATGCTCTACCTGAGCTCCACCCCCAGCCCAAGTATTTTACATATTGACCTTAACCCTTATCACTGCCTCTGCCAGGAAGTCATTCTGCACACTGAGAAACACACCCCACTCTAACCCCCTGGCACAGAAACTCTCAGCCCTGTCCTTCAACATCCTTCCCGTCTCACCTGCAGTCCATCTCTGCCCCCGGTTACTACCTGAAGTGCCAGGGATCCGAGGGCACCAGAGACCACCAGGACTTGAGAGAGACCAACACCCTGGCTGCTGAAGCATGGCGGCCCCAACTCTGCAAGAAGCTACTTCCTCACTGAATCCAAAATCCCAGCCCACCCCAAGGAGAGAGGAGGCTCATCTGACAGCACCTGACGTGCCAGGTGGGGCCCCACCGGCCTGGGTCAGGAAGGAGGAGGTAGGACTCTGCTCCTATCCCAGGGACAGGACTGTCCTTTTACACCCAAAACCTAAAACCTCCTCCCCGTCCCCGCGGTGCTCAAGGCTGCTGGGGAACGTCACCCAGTTCCCACCAAGGTGTCTCTGGTTCTCCTACTTCTCGTTCCTTTCCACACTTCAGGCTGTGGCGTGCCTGCCCGACTCGGACTGCTCGTCCAGGACTCACGGGGGTCCCTGAAGGGTCACTATGTCGTTCTAGCTGTTCTCAAACTCCCCAGCTGGGGCGATCCTCCTGCCTCAGCTTCTCCAGTAGCTGGGACTACAAACATAGAGCACCGCTCCGGGCTCAGCTGTCCTTGGCCGTGCTAGGGATCAAACCCCAGGGCCTCACAGGTGCTGGCTCTACCCCTGAGCTTCACCCCAGCCCCAGGGATTGAACCCAGGGCGCTCAACCACTGAGCCCCATCCCCAGCCCTACTGTGTACTTTATTTAGAGACAGGGTCTCACTGAGTTGCTTAGGGCCTCACTAAGTTGCTGAGGTTGGCTTTGAACTCTCAATCCTCCTGCCTCGGCCTCCAGAGTTGCTGGGATTATAGGGTGTGCCACTGCGCCCAGTCAGGGAGCCCCTTTTTGATGCTCCTGTGCGTCAGCAAGGAACCTCCAAATCCTCCACATGAAAAGCACCCATATTCCAGACATGCAGGCCACAGGAGGAAGAAAACCAGTTGCAAATGAGAAATGCTTTGGGAAACACTTGCACCCACCTCGCCTACTCTGGGTGCTGCTGATACCAAGGACAGAGACAAGCAAGTTTGGCCAAGGCCCCAGGGCATCATTATCGTTGCTCTAAAACCTTCCAAAGAGGCCAGAAGCAACTGTCTATAAATTTCTTAGCCAAGAAACAGATGCAGGGTGGAAATGATTTCCACTGACCGTCTTCGAACAGATGCAGTCACTTGGTGAATTTGGTGAATGTTCCCTCTGCCCAGAACACCCAATGTCAGCGGAGATCAGACTACAAACTGCGGGTGGTTTAGCTCAATGTTGAAGAAAACTCTGATCATTCCCGTGTGCATGTGATCCTCCTGACTTCTGCCATATATAGTACCAAGTCTCCTATTCTACATTTTTTTATGGGGGGGGGTAACCAAGGATTGAACCCAGGGGCATTCAACCACTGAGCCACATCTCTAGTCCTTTTTGTATTTTATTTAGAGACACGACCTCACCAAGTTGCTTAAGGCTTTGCTAAATTAATGAGGATGGCTCAAATTTGGAGATCCTCCTGCCTCAGCCTCCCACACTGGTGGGATTACAGGCATGCACTACTGTGCCTGGCTTCACTGTTCTACCTTAACCTTTTTTTTCCCCCCCTGGTGTGAGGGATGGAACTCAGAGCCCTGCGCATAGTAGGCAAGCATTCTACCACTGAGCTACATCCGCAGCCCCAATCTTGGCCTTAGGAAAAACAAAAACAAACAAAAAACTCTTTATGTAATTAAACGTACTTTACAGGGAAATGTTAAAAGGAAACCTTCCAGGTCTATCAGCAAGCACACACAACCAGCTGCCATAGAAATAAGGTAATTTAAAAAGCAATTACAGGGGCTGGGATTGTGGTTCAATGGTAGACGCATGCCTTGCATGTGTGAGGCACTGGGTTTGATCCTCAGCACTGCAAATAAATAAAAGTCCACTGGTAACTAAAAAATTTAAATAAATAAATAAATAAATAAAAAACAAATACAATGAAAGCAAAATGATTCCATTAAAAACTTTGGTCTCTCACGGTGGCACACACCTGTAATTCTAGCAGCTCGGGAGGCTGAGACAGGAGGATCACAAGTTCAAAGCCAGCCTCAGCAACAGTGAGGCCCTCAGCAACTCAGTGAGACCCTGTCTCTAAATAAAATGCAAAATAGGGCTGGGGGTGTGGCTCAGTGGTGGAGTCCCCTGGGTTCAATCCCCTGGACCAAAAACAAATAAAACTTTGGTCTCTCAATGTGTGTGGGGGGAAATCAGCAAACACTAGGGGGACTCTGAGGCGCAAAGGAGCTCACAAAGGCGTCTTTGAGAATGGCAAGGGGAGAGGAGGTCGCACCTGAGTGGAGGCAGGAACACAGGGGAGAAGTCTCAACCGCAGGCTCAGCTGCGGCTCCTCCTTGCAGCACCAGGCACGGCATCAGTGCCATCGTGGTGTGCGACCTCTCAAAGACGGGGGTGGTAAGGGCCACTCCCGTGCCTGCTGTGGTGACCTGGGCTGTCCCCTCCTCTCCAGGCCCCCATGCTCAGTCACCCGTCATGTTCCTGTGTGTTGTCCAACCTTCCTTCCACAGAACATCAACAGCGACTGGACCATTTCCTCAGTCACCTCAGATGCCAGCCTGCTGACAAACGGCAGGACGGCCAAAGCCCCCACGACGATGCCTGGCTAGCAGGTCGGCCGTGGCCCCACGGGCAAGACCACGCTCGGGTGAGGGAGCACTTTCACAAGATGCGAGAAATAACAGCTCTGTCCCCTGTGTGGTCGACCTTCAGGAGCTCAAGGTCATGCCAAGGGTTCCAAGCACCTGGGCGCCTCCTGTCCTCAGACTTCAGATGAAGATGTTTTCCAACCCCAGAACCGACTCCGCCTTGCAGAATCCTGAGCTCCTGTGTCTCGTGACTAAAGGAGAAAAAGCGAAGCCTGGAGAGCAGCGCACTGCGCCAGGCAGACCTGGGAGGAGAGCCCGGCGCCGGGCCAGGGGGCAGGCGGGTGCCCACCTGCAGGTGCGGGCAGTGTGCTGCGAGGTTCAGGCGCCCCACGGCCTCAGGGGCCCCCACCACGGCTCCCCGAGTTCCAAGAACTCTAATTTTTTTTTTACTCCATGAAGTTCATATTAATGACCCTTCCTCTCTGGCCCGCACTCAGTGCGGCTCGGCGCGCAGACGCCTCCGCTCACAATGCTGCCAGCCGCCCGCTCGCTGCAGCTCACACAGGACCGAGGCCACCGCTCCGCCGCTCCCATTGTGCAGATGAGAGCACGAGGGCAGGGGACAGGGTTCCGAGACGGGGGAGCCACCAGCCCTGAGAGCCAGCGCGACGGGCACGGGGCGGCAGAGACGCGGCGGAGCGAGGCAGAAGCACCGCGCAAGGTCCACGGCGTGGTCTGAGTGGTGGCCCAGGGGGCGCAGGCTGGACACTCCCCCAAACCTGCTGTGGAGGTGAGCGCCCCAGCCCTTCCCCACCAGCAGCGCATCCCAGTCAAACTCCTAAGGGGCGAATCAAGTCTCAGGTCACCCCAGCTGGAGTCCAAAGCCAGGAAAGAGGAAAAGGCAATGGGCTGGGAAACCCGCGCCTCCCCAGGGAACGTGTTAGTGGAAACCCCAGGCCCAGGCCCAGGCCCAGGCCTCGGCGGGAAGCCGCTTCCTGACGCTGCAGCAGCCAGCGCGGCCTCTGCCCCGGCGGAACGCAGGGCCCGCGCGCCCCCTTTGAGCGCCGGCGCGCACCCAAGACCAGGGTGCAGATTTGGACTCTCGGGCACCGCCGATAAGGATCAGCCCTTAAAAGCCTCCCAGGGGGTGGAAGGGAAGAAAGCCAGGGAGGGGGTCTCTCCGGATGAGTCTGAGCCAGCAATGGAAGGGGGGGGGGGGGGGGGTGGGGCACCGCACACCCTGCCAAGGGCAGGCGCAGGCAGGGCTCTCCACGCGGAGGGGCTGCGCTGCCCAGCGCGCTCCGGTGATGGCTGTTCTCCAGCCCGCGCTGACGCAGACCCATAGACCCTGGCACTGAGGATCTGACAGCCTCCAGCTGGGGCTGGGGGAGAGAGAAATGGGACCGAAACACGGTGAGAAATCAGGGGCTCCGCCTCCAGCCGTGCTGGTAAGGGTACAAGTGTTGAGTCAAGTTGAGGGCAGGCTGGCCTTGCGTAACAAACCAGGACGGACCTGCCCTTTGAGCCAGCAAGTTCGCAATTACTGAACGATCAAGGTACAGGGGTGCGTGACTCATCGCGGTGCTGCTGTGGAGACAGAAGGCGAGAAGAACCCTAAGGCTCAGGGGCAGAGGGCGAGCTCAACGCATGACGCAGGGCGCACGGACTTGGAGGTGAGCTCCCAGCCGCAGCGGGGAATGGAGCGATCTTGGCGCAGATGGAAGAGGGCGCGGGAATGCGCAGTAAATGCGAAGTGGAAACAATACGGCGCAGAGACGGACCTACACACGCCATTGAAAAATTACAGGGCATATGCACTCCGTGTCTGAGTGAGTGCGCACACACTATACCTACTACATGATTAAGCACTTGAAATTCAACTACTATGTGACGAGGGACCTGAAAGTTTTTAATGAATTAAATTTAAATAGGCATCCGTAACTATGAGAGAATTCAGTCTCTTTTACAACAGCTGCTGGTACGTAGTAAGCACTTAATACACATCTACTGAATAAATGAATGGATATGATTGGACCAGGGGTCTGAAGAAGGAAAGCACATTAAATGATCCCAGCCACAAGGTAAATGGGAAGTCACTGACAAAGAATCAGGAAAATGGAAGTAACTGAAAGTCCTCATCAACAGAAGAATGAACACTCAAAATGAGGGACATGCATGTCAGGGAGTAGTATTCAGCCCTGAAAAAGGAAAGAACCTTTAATAAAGTGTAGAGACCTTGAAGACAGGTTCACCAAAATAAGGCAACCACAAGTTGATAACTATTAACTGATTCCTCTTACATGAAGTCTCCAGAATGTTCAAATTCATAAGGACAGAAAGAAGAATGGTATTTGCCCAAGCTATGGGGAAACACAGTTTCTGTTTGGGAAAATGAGAAAGTTCTGGAGATGGATGGTGGTAACTGTTACACAGCAGTGTGCATATTAATTAAAGCCACAAAACTGTACATTTAAAAATAGCTGGTTGTGGCGGTGCCTGCCTATGATCCCAGGTACCTGGGAGACTGAGGCAGGAGGCTCATAAGTTCAAGACCCTTTATCCAAAAAAAGAACAAAAAGAAAGGGTTAGGGGTGTAGCTCACTGGTAGAGGGCCATTAGGTTCAATCCACAAGTACTGTAAAAAAGAAATAAAATGATTAAAATGGTAAACTTGATGTCAGATACATTTCACCCACAGACAAGAGTCAGGAAATCTTAAAATGAACATAGTAAGACTAAACTCTTACTCAAGATTTTTTAATACTGTCCCTGGAGTCTGAAAATAAATGATCCTACTAAGCCCAACCCCATAGTCCAGAACTAAGAGCAGCCAACTCAGTCTGAGGAAGGTCTCTGAAACCCATGACTGAAAGACACCCTTATTGGTGTAAGCTCTGGGTTTGGGGGGCAGTTTGTTACACAGCGTGTTTACTGCAAGGTACCCGATACGCTGAGTCTCAAAGGTTACAACTTCCCCGCTGAGAGAGAAATCCAAGAGTAACGAATGCGTTCTACCACGTGAGCAGGATCACTCCTTTCTACAATAGAGATATGTCCGTTACATTTAAAAATATAAAGCCCTAAACTACAAATGTTTCTGAATCATGACTTAAAAGGCTCACTGGGCCCCAGAAGCTTAAAGAAGAGGATCTGGTGCAAAACCGCTTCATACCCGAGTGACTGTGGCTTCTGGTCACAAGTGGTGCTGCCTACCACCTCTCCAAACTCGTCGCCATCCTGGAGGGTTCAAGAGGACTCAGTCTACAAAGCTCCCCGAAGCTCCCGGGTCTTGGGGTTCCCACTACAGGAGTCCTTCCCTGGCCCCTCTGCAGGCTCTGAGGCGGGAGCCACTGTGGACCCTCGTCAGGGAGGAGACAGGCTCTATATCCAAGTCAGCCACATGTTCATGCAGATCAAAGAAAACAACCAGGGACCCCTGGGGGCTCACAGAGCCTCGGTCATCCACCCGACTCACAGGGTGACCGGCCCACACCAGCACGTGGACGACACCCTGGCTGGGCTTCCCGCATCCTGCCGGGAGGACGCGGTCCCAGCTTCCTGCCTGGTGTGCCTCCCTGGGCTTCGGCTGCCCCCCAGCTTCCCTTCACCTGGGACCAGTGGCCAAGCAGGGGACAGCGAGGCTTCTGTGGGTTTTCCTTCCCCAAGGAGAAAAACGGTTTCTCTGCAACGCCCCAAGCCTCCTCTCGGCACACTCACTGGACTGGGTATCTCTCACTGCGCTGGAATTGGAGGGAAAACCAAGGTCCAGGGAGACTGGAGCCTGGCCAGGGGATGAGAGGAACAGGAAAGGGAGGAGACTACGCCAGGGGCTAAGTGGGCAAAGTGCGCAGTGGAGGCTCCGGGAGGCCACCCCCAGGACTGCAATCTGACAGTCCCGAATTCGGCCACCTGGCAGTGCCCAGCCTCATCTGGAAAACTGACGGGCACAGGGGCAGCAGAGAAAGAAGGGGAAGAAGACCAGGGAAGGTCTGACAGAAAGTCAGTGTGGACTGTTCAGCTGTTTAAGAGTTGTTGAAAGGAAGCCAGGCGCAGTGGTGCTACCTGTAATTCCAGTTACTGTGGAGGCTGAGGCAGGAGGATCGCAAGTTCAAGGCCAGGCCTCAGCAACTTGGCAAGACCCTGTCTCAAAATAAAAAATATTAAAAAGGGTTGGGGATGTCGCTCCGTGGTGAAGTACACTTGGGTTTGATCTGCAGAAGAACTGGAAAAAAAAAAAAAAGGAGAAAAACACCAAAAGGTGAAACTTTGCTGCTTAACTATCAAACGTTAACTTTTCTTTTCTTTTCTTTTTTTGCACTAGGGATTGAACTCAGTCCTTTTTTGTATTTTATTTAGAGACAGGGTCTCACTGAGTTGCTTAGGGCCTCGTTAAGTTGCTGAGGCTGGCTTTGAACTCTCGATCCTCCTGCCTCAGCCTCCCCAGCTGCTGGGACACCGTCGCTGGCCACTACACCTGGCTAATTAACCATTCTATATCTTGATTTCATTATCCATTAAATAGGGATAATAATTATAAAACCTTGGGGGAATAAGGAGAAGAAATGTGCACATACTGCTTAGCACAGAATTTGGCATTCAGGAAGCAATCTATCAATAATCGGACCTATTACTGATTTGGTTCAAGTCTCGTTTTCCCAAATTCTTTTTATTTTCAGAATGATTCACGTAATCAGGGGAAAACATACCCACTGAAGATAAATAATCCACTTAAAGCCCAACACATCTCATAAATACAACACCATAAAATATGTGTTGCATTTGTTTAATCTAAAATTGATTTTCATAGTGTAAAGGAAATACAGTTTAAATGATGTTGATTATTTCCTGTCCCAAATGAACATGAAGAATATTAAAAAGGAAAGGTAACTAGGCACAGTGGCACATGCCTGTAATCTCAGCCCCTCAGGAGGCTGAGGCAGGAGGATCTTGAGTTCAAAGCCAGCCTCCGCAACTTAGTGAGGCTCTAAGCAACTCAGTGAGACCCTGTCCCTAAATAAAATATTAAAAAGGGCTGGGGATGTGGCTCACTGGTCAAGTGCCCCTGGTTTCAATCCCCAGTACTCAAAAATAAATAAATAAATAAAGGAAAGATATACAAAAATAAGAACCTTCTTTAAATATTTATTGACTTCTGAAACTGAAATTTAATCCTAGGAAAGGAACCAGGTAGAATTCAACTCTGGTTTTGCTGCAAAAAAGGAATCATTTTGTCCCTTCAAAACACCAATGATGGTGTTCGCCTCACCATCCTAATCACAAAACACAGCTCCAGAGAACACTAGCTGAAAGCATAAAGAGTGGGAGGTGGAAAGGGTGTGGATGGGTGCATAAATCAACCAACCTTGTGCTGCCAGTTTGTATCAGCTAGCTACTGCTACATAACAAATGACCCCAATGTTACTGACTTCCAACAAGCAACGTTTATTATTATCTGACAGTTTCTGAGGGTCCTTAATTGCAGAGTGGGTGGTTCTGGCTGAGAATGCTTCACACTTTTCCAGTCCAAGGTTGGTGGAGCTGAAGTCTTCCCGGATACGCTTCCAAGTTCACTCAAGTGGCTGTGGCAGGCAGCTTCGACTCCTCACCACAGCGGCCTCTCCAGAGAGTGGCTCACAGCATCGCTTCCCCCAGTGCAAGGATCCAGGACACAGGACAAAAGGCGGACTTTCATAACCTGATCTTGGCAGTGACATGTCATTACTATGCTGTTGTCACCCAGACCCATCCTGACACAGGACAGGAACAAATGCCCCAAGGTGTGAACAGGAGGCAAGGACCACTCGGAGACATGGTAGGGGCTACAGAGTGAGAAACCATTAAGGCTTCTCCATCCCAAAGCCAAGTTCTGACAGTGACAAATCCATGCAAGCACCAGGCAGGGTGATTTTTGCAGAACTGCAAGAACTCTCACACATCATTCATAGTATGTCGCAAAGATAAAAAAGGAAATATCTATCAAGAACCAACGGTAATTATCCATGAGAAATGTCAACTTGGATTTTCTCCCTGACCCCCAAAAAAATGACTGCAATGTTCCCACTGCCTGACTTTCAGCTCACGGCAATAGTTACTTTCATTCTAAAAATTCAGGACTTGACTCAGCGAACACATGGGTGCCCAAAAGGCAGATTTCCAAAATCGAGTCTCTCTCTTTCTGGAACACAGACCTGGACCTCAATGAAAGAATTAAGACCACAAAATGGCCCTGTCGTTTCCTGCTCTCCTCAGAAGTCATGTTTTCTATGAGACATAAAAACAGAAGGAAAGGATCCTCTAGAACACCCTGTTACTCCAGTCTGAATTAGAAGATGGTTTTTCCATTACCAAAATGCTTTGCAGTGAGAGATGTTGGTGCAAATTCTTGGTCTGTAATGAAATGTCACTCAGACGTGGAATGAAAGTAGGCTATCACTGGTAGGGGCTGCCTCTCCCGCACTGGAGCTCTTCTCAGGCTCGATCAAGCCCCTGGGTGCCCTTGGTTGGCATGTTCTTCCTTATTTAAGATATTTTTGCTTTAGTTTTGCTATACGCAGGGGCACTCGGCCACTGAGCCACATCCCCAGCCCTATTTCGTATTTTATATAGAGACAGGGTCTCACTGAGTTGCTTAGGGCCTCGCTAAGTTGCTGAGGCTGGCTTTGAACTCGTGATCCTCCTGACTCAGCCTCCCAAGTCGCTTGGATTACAGGCGTGCGCCACCGCGCCTGCTTCCTATTTTATTTAGATACAGGGTCTTGCTGAGTTGCTCAGGGCCTTGCTAAATTGCTCAGGATGGCCTTGAACTTGGGATCCTCCTGCCTCAGCCTCCTGAGCCACTGGGACTACAGGTGGGTCCCACCATACCTGCCTCGTGCTTTAAGATGTTTCCAGAGAACGGTGCCAGCCAGTCACCAGCATTGATTGATATATAATACTTGGAGTTCTATTTTTGAGCTGGGAATTAATACCAGGCCAAACTCGGTGGTCACTGCATGATGGGGGCCCCCCTCCTAAGGTCACCCATCATGGCCGCTCCCACACCTACTGCCTTTGAAATCACCCTTTGCCAGTGTCTGGTCACCGTTCCATGCAGTGCTGGGAAGCCGAGAGCCTGTGGGGACATTGACCACGTCCCTCTGTGCTGGTTGTGATCCGCTGCTGCTCTCCCGGGCCAGCCCGTGTGTGACAGGGCATGACACCCTCACAGCTGCTGAGTCACACGACAGCCACAGATGAAGCCAGCCCCCACCAGCACCTTCAAGGACGTCAGGAACACACAGCCAGCTGACCGCGTCCGGGGACCTGCATGCACACTCAACCACTCTGGCATCTGAACCCCACACCCACAGACTCTTTCTAGTCACTATTTCCCAAATGACAGTGTGTGACAATGACCTAGGCAGCACGCATGCATTGCAGTAGGTATTCCAAGTCATCTAGACGTGATTTGAAGTACCTGGGAGGATGTGTGTGTGACCTGCAAATACCATGCTGGTGTGCACAAATGAGTTGGCCATCTGAGGGTTTAGTGTCTCTAGTGATCCTGGAACCAATCCACCACGGGTACTCAAGGGCAACCATACGTGACGAGATTTTAAACACAGTGTGGGAAGGGCCCTTAAAATGTACCCCATACAAACCTAGGTGCCCTTCAGCGGATGAATGGATTAAGAAAATGTGGAACATACACACCATGGAATATTACTCAGCCTTAAAGAAGAATGAAATCATGGCATTTGCCAGTAAATGGGGAGAGCTAGAGACTATCATGCTAAGTGAAA
>JAJEJO010002169.1:71082-101340 GCA_020662805.1 Glaucomys volans
AGTACAAATTACATTACTCTCAAGGTACTAGCCCTAAAACCACGGACAGAAAGAAGGTCAAGACTTGCCATAAGGTAAACAAAAGGTAACACTTGTTCATAAAAGAATATTTAAATAAACAAGCCTCTAAGGTTCTAATCAACTTTTCAGATGTGATCGATTCAGCACCAAAGAAAATAATATCACTCAGCAGTCTGAGCAGAACCAAGGTTGCTGAAATTCTGAGAGACACACACACCTTAGAGAAAGAAACCGAGCCCCTCAAGGGTCTAAGGACCAGGGTGGGGTGCCCTGCACCTGGGCACTCGCCAAACCCAGAGCTAATTTTAGGTGGGCTGGGCTGCTGGAACCCTCACCTTAATTCACACTCCTGCCAGCAGAGCTTAGAAACTGGCACCGATTCAGACGCAGAGACAAATGTGTGCACACCCCAACTCACGCACGGATAAAATTAGGATAGGTGAGGGTGCAAATGTATTTATAGAATCCATTTCTGCAGCGCAGTGTAAGGATCTCCACACATATTAATTCTCCTACCAAGATAAGGCAACTGTTGGCTTTTGTTGTTGTTTTTGTTTTGTTTTAGTTTTTGAGTAATCACGCGGATACAATCTGGGTACCAAGGGTCAGGCAGAGTGGCTCACACCTGTCATCCCAGCAGCTCAGGAGGCTGAGGCAGGAGGACTGAGAGTTCAAGGCAGCCTCAGAAACTTAGTGAGGCCCTAAGCAACTCAGTGAGACCCTGTCTCTAAATAAAAAATAAAAAGGGCTGGAAATGTGGCTCAGTGGTTAAGCCCCTCTGGGTTCAAACCCTGGTACAGAAATAAACAACTCATCAAACCATTCATTTGAATTTAAAAATAATTATTTATATAAAACTGAAACGTACATAAGAAAAGCATTTGAACTTGGAATCCTGCCATTCAAACCTCATCGTATGTTCAAATTCTTTTAATCCCCAGTGTTTGAGCCAATTTCAAAAGACAGAAAAGTCCAGAGTTGAAACCAGTGGTTTTTAAGTCATTTCACAAAGAGGCCTCGGAGATCCTCCCGCACTCCAGATAAAAGGACCGCGCTGGATTTCACAACTTCAAAGGGGACCACAAGCAAACAACGGTCCACAAATCAGTAACTCCTGAAGCAGAAGCAAGAGAAGAGGAATAAATAGGAAGTCCACAGACAGAGACGAGAAGCAAATATTTATGTTTGCTTCTTCTTCTTTTGCTTCTTCTTCCAGAAGAAGAAAATCCACGCATTAAAATACCCACGGCCCTCACTACTCAGAAACAAAATGGAACAAAACAAACAGGTATTTTTCTAAGTAAGCTAGAACTTGTGCTCTCAGACCCTGCCATGAAAGCCCCAGGTCCGTCCGTCACCAAGGGTTCAACTTGAACTTCGGGCTCGGGCTCTCACCAAGCTCAGAAACACAGTCCCCCTCGTCCCCTGAATGGATTGAAACCGTTCGACCATCAGCACAATGTGGCCCAGGAGCCCCGTGAGCAGACCACACAGTCTGCAAGACGCTGATAACTAATAGCTTTTAGGAAACCCTAATCATGTCATAACGCGGTCATTCCACAAGCACATTATGGATGCATTAAAAGCATTAATTTATTAGCTATAAATATTTAAAATATACCATCAATTTTTATAGCTGTGCTTTGGCACCTCTTCCCCATAGAAGTCACCAGGATGTCACTCCACTTCCGCTCAACCCTCTGGGTAGGAAGAGGCATGTCCTGGTGGGGAGAGATGGTAAACAGGACTTGGCCTGCTTCTCTACGCTGCACCAGGCAGAGGACGATCCAGCACCAGGGAAGGAGCACATGCCTCAAGTTTAGGCCAAGAGATAAGCAGAGGAAAGAAGTGAAAACCCCAGGCCACGGCTCAGGAGGCTGAGGCAGGAGGATCGCAAGTTCAAAGCCAGCCTCAGCAACTTAGTGAGGCCCTAAGCAACTCAGTGAGAGCCTGTCTCTAAATAAAACATATAAAAGGGCTGGGGATGTGGCTCAGTGGTTAAGTGCCCCAGGTTCAATCCCTGGTACCAAACCAACAAACAAATAAAACCCTGAAAACCCCAGGCAGGCCTCAAGCTCAGGCAGTCACGGAGGCCGCTTCCCAAAGCAACATCTCTTTCCAAAGCCACCAGATTCCCAGGAAGGTCACGCCCTCCACTTAAAGCCCAGCTCCAGCCAAACAGCACTGGGGTGAATCATCAAAGTCTCCAGCACTGGAGGGTTAAGAGGTGCACACGCCACCTCCAAGTCCTCCCTACCAACCACCTGGACACACCTGTCACATAATCTCAGGTCCTATCTACAGGTGTGTAAGGGGCCTACTGCATTCCAGTCCAGCAGAAGGTAAAATTGCAGCTCAAAGATGCTAAACCATTTGCCCAGTGTCAGCGAGGACTAGAAAAAGCAGGCTTACCACCCAAAATTAGCACAACCCCCAAGGCGCAGTGGCTCAGGAGGCTGAGCCAGGAGGATCACGAGTTCAAAGCCAGCCTCAGCAACTTAGCGAGGTCCTAAGCAACTCAGCAAAACCCTGTCTTGCAATAAAATATAAAAAAGGCTGGGGGTCTGGGGATGTAGCTCAGTTGGTAGAGTGCTTGCCTCGTAAGCACAAGGCCTGAGGTTCAATCCCCAGCACCGCAAAAAATAAAAAATAAAAAATAAAGGGCTGGGGATGAGGCTCAGTGGTTAAGCGCCCCTGGGTTCAATCCCTGGTACGCCCCAAACAAGAAAAGGCATTCAAGGCCCATTTTACCAACTCCCCAAAAAGTCAATTTGGGGGCCAAAAGGTTCACTGGCCCACTAGGCAGCCCTGTCCAACAGAACCTCAGCCTACAGCTGGTCGCCCAGCACAGCAGCCGAGAGGCCCCTGCTCTGTGGACAGCGCAGCCAGGGGAACAACAGGCCTCATTTCCCTCCCTTTTAGTTCACGTAGCTGTGATAAGTGGAGGTACATCAGCACTGGGCAGGCCGGCTGCAGCGCTCAGGGCCGGAGCTGATAACCGGGACAATGGTCCCCAGGCAGGTGCGCTCGCCACATACCTACCCCGGGAGTCGGGTGCGATAACTGTTCTCCTGCCCAGCCCATCATTTAACCTGAGTTCACTCATCTCCTATCACCAACTCCGTGCTCAGTCACAGTGGCTTCTATGTGTCTTTGGTTCTGGTCCCAGGGGTAGAAACCAGGGCTACAGACCCAGCCCTTTTTTCATATTTTATTTAGAGACAGGGTCTCCCCGAGTTGCTTAGGGCCTCGCTAAGTTGCTGAGGCTGACGTTGAACTTGCGATCCTCCTGCCTCAGCCTCCTGAGCTGCTGGGATGACAGGCATGAGTCACCACGCCAGGCATGATGATGCTTTTGACAGTCTTGGCAAGTGGCTCCAGGAAAGGTGGGATCTGGACAGCACCCCAAACGCAGAGGTGCAGTGGAAGGGCGGACGTCTCTCGTGAACTAGACTCTGCTGCAAAGCAAGGTAATAATTCTTACAGCAACAAGTGGAAAGCTGCAGCTGCCGGGGTCCCCCCAGCAGGAGGGCAAACTAACAATAGTAATAGCAAAACCAAACTAATAATAATAATAGTAACAAACACACAATGAGACGCGGTGAGAGGGAGGCTCACCGCTGACTCTGCAATCACAGCGGCCTGCAGGTCTTGCCTTCGCTGTGAACAGCAGCCGCTGTTCAGCTCCAGCAATCAAATGAGCCCAGCTGTCCCACATGGAGGACAACCAGCAGCCCAAGAGCAAGAGCACAGAGGAGACTGCACAACTGCAATTTGCAAGAAGTCGCTTCTTTAAAGTACCACCACTAATGTGACCTACTTTCTCCTTCCACTCTTCCCACTCTCTGGTTCATCCTCCCCAGCCTTCCTAATGAACAATATTTACAAACCCTGACACTCTCAAGGCAGTGGACAGAGCATTTAAAAAGCCCATTTTCAAGCCGGGCGTGGTGGCGCACGCCTGTAATCCAAGCGACTTGGGAGGCTGAGTCAGGAAGATTGCGAGTTCAAAGCCAGCCTCAGCAACTTAGTGAGGCCCTAAGCAACTCAGTGAGACCCTGTCTCTAAATAAAATACAAAATAGGGCTGGGGATGTGGTTCAGTGGCCGAGTGTCCCTGAGTTCAATCCCTGGTTCAAAAAAAAAAGAAAAAAAAAGCCGATTTTCAGCTGGACAAGGTGGCGGTAAAAGACCTGTAATCCCAGCAGCTAGGGAGGCTGAGGCAGGATGTTCACAGGTCAAAGCCAGCCTCACCACCAATTTAGTGAGGCAACTCAGTGAGACCCTGTCTCTAAATAAAATTTAAAAAGGGCTGGGGATGTGGCTCAGTGGTTAAGCCCCTCTGGGTTCAATCCCTGCTAATACCCACCCCAAACCTCCCCGCCAAAAAGATAGAGATAAGACTAGAAAGATATTTGACCAAATTCTATGCTCTGTGCTCTTCAGTTTGGGGCTGCACACTAAAGGAGCTCATTTAAAAAACTTTCTGGAGAAACTATCTAAACCTATACGCCATTCCTGGAAATTTTAATTTAACTGGCAAAACTGGGACACTGGTTTTGCTTGATATCTTCCCACATGAATCCAAGGACCACTGCTTTAGGCCACAGGTTGATATGAACAACACAAGGGCAAAGGGTGGTATGCAAATGATTTGTGACACCAGATATAATGTTTTCTTTCATGTTAAGGAGTTGTGTGTCCATTTTAATGAGTACTTGGGTAAAATCAGCTGTCCTTTTATTTAAATTTCGTTTTAGTCAGCTTTTTTCACTGCTGTGACTAAAAGATCCACCAGAACAACTGTAGAGGAGGAAAGGTTTATTTGGGGGCTCAAGGTTTCAGAGGTCTCAGTCCATAGACAGCAGGCTCCATTCCTCAGGGCTGGAGGTGAGGCTGAGCATCATGGTGGAAGAGTGTGGTGGAGGGAAGCAGCTCACATGGTGATCAGGAAGCAGAGAGACTCCACTCTCCAGATACAAATATACACCCCAAAGCCACGTCCCAATGCCACCTCCTCCAGCCTCACCCACCTGCCTCCAGGTACCACTCAGCTAATCCCATCAGGGATTCATTCACTGATTGGGTTAAGGCTCTCACAACCTGATCATTTCTCCTCTGAACCTTCTTACATTGTCTCACATCTGGGCTTTTGGGGGACACGTCACATCCAGACCATAACATATTTGTTCTTGTTATCCATGACAGTAGCGTGCACTCTGACACATCCTACATACATGGAGTGTGACTTCCCAGTCTTGTGGTTGTACGTGGTGTGGAGTCTCACTGGTCGTGTGTTCATATGTGAACACAGGAAAGTGATGTCCATTCATTCCACTGTCTTTCCTATTCCCAATTCCCCTCCCTTCCCTTCATTAGCTGTCTTTTTTTAATAGATTTTTCAGGCTAATGTTGAAAAGGTGATTTGATCAAAAGAAAAACGCAAGTTAAAAAGCAGTTTAGGAGGCACACAGAATGAAGAAGTCACGATGGTGGCTGAAGAATGACCGATGTCCAGGTATTGGAGGATGAGGAGGGTCCTCAGAGGGAGCAGCTGACATGCAGGACTGGAGACCACCATGAGCCCCAGGGGAGGGGAAGGGGTTCACAGGGGTCCCCATGGCAAACAGCAAGGCAAAGAGTTCTACATCTTCCTCCTCCAAGCGCAATAAAATCCTCTTAGGTGCTCAGTCAGCACCCCACCACTGGCAGGAATGGAAAAGTTAAGGACTGAGAGAACAGGACGGAGGGAAGACCACGGTCTGAATCATCTGCTCAGGTACGTTCCTTTGGAAAGATCTATGGGCCCCTCAAGAATGAATGACACTTCCCATGGCTGCCTGCCAAGGAGAGCAGCCAGGGCGAGGGCAGCCTCTTTATTTAGCTAAAGCTTCTAAAACCATGTACGTATAGCTGTCAGACTGTTCTCCAACACGTGGTTCAAGTTTCATTCTTCAAATGTCAGGTCCTGGAGGCACTATGCTCCTTTGTGCCCATCTGCTTCTTGCACATAGTGACCCTGATTGACAGGAGCTCAGGGTAAGAGGATGCTTCTGGGGACCAAGTGTGTCCAATTCATTCTACTGTCTTTCCTAGTCCCATCCCCGCCTTCCCTTCTGGAAGCCTTGCTGAGATATGGCTCTAGAGAGAGAATGCAAACTATAAAAACTCAGCTCTCTTCAACGGATTTGCCAACTGCTGCTGGTATACGCACACTAAAATAAAATGGTGAGTCACATCTTAAGAAAATTCTTTCCTTCTCCTAATTCTCTTTCAGCCCCTCTGATTTTGAATCTCAGAAGGTGACTGTTTGAGCCAGGCATGGTGGTGCACGACTATAATCCCAGGGGCTTGGGAGGCTGAGGCAGGAGGATCATGAGTTCAAGGGCCTCTCGGCAACTCAGCAAAGCCTCAAGCAACTTATCAAGACCCTGTCTCAAAATAAAACATGAAGTGGGTGGGGATGTGGTTCAGTTTTTAAGCGCCCCTGGGTTCAATTCTGGCACCAAAATATAATAAATAAAATGAAATGAAATAATAAATAAATGCATAATGAATGAATCAATCAATCACTCACTCACTCTACTGCATGAGAAAGCAGCTTGCAGAATGATGGCCTGGAAAAGAGTTCCAACACAGGCAAGTTAGCCCCACAAAACCTCAATGTCCTCATGAAGGTGTTAGGGGATCAGGTGGAGCGGCCCCCAGAAGGCATCTCATGCACCAACTGACATCTTCAGCACATCCTAAAGGTCAGCTCTTTCTTGAACGACCCCAATAGCTGCACATCCAAGGAAAACACCTCACTGATGAGCTGACATTCATTCCATAAATCATTTGGTACTAATATCTGCTGTCCTCCACCAGGTCCTTGAGGACTATCCTTCATTATCTGTGAAGAAATAGCATGGACCGAGTGCAGACTGCCCTGAAGGAAACCTGAGCAAATCTTTTTCTCTGGTTTATATCAATTTCCCCTCTCTTCCATACCAGAACTGCCTAAGATCTGAAACCTCCCAAGAGTGGTTTGAAATGCAGAACTTCCATAGCTAGAGGCTGCATGGGATCCCTCCCCAAGGGCATCTTGCTAAAATGCAGGCTCTCATTTAACAGGTCTGATGGAGGGACAGAGGGTCTGTACCTAATGAGCTCTCAGGAAATGCTGAATCCGCTGACTGGTCCACGGACCACACTTTGAGTAGCAAACCCCTAAGTACCACCAACCACTACCAGATCCAGGAAGGAGAACAGGGAGGAAGGGTCTAGACCTTCTCAACTTTTCCCAAGTTCCCTTCTCTTTCCCACACTCGGAACATCATTTCAGCTTTATTTCCAGATGCTCCAGATGGGAAATGAAATATCTAACAGAACATGCCATTTAACCAAGAGTCCCTGCAACAGGCTGCACGGAGTCACATCTAATAACACATTACTAATTGGTTTGCAGTTTTCCCACTGACGCTTCAAAATGACAGCTGTCCCTCACTTATTCTGCAGGGTTGGGACCTATCACCATACAATTAATGTGGCTAGAGTCTGCATTGAATGCACAGGCAATTCCAAGAACCAGCAGGCCCTCATGAGCACCACCTAAACAAGAATAACTTTTTAAAGAATTTTTTAAGCTGGGCATGGTGGCGCACGCCTGTAATCTCAGCACTTGGGAGGCTGAGGCAGGAGGATTGCAAGTTAAAAGCCAGCCTCAGCAACTTAGCGAGGCCCTAAGCAACTCAGTGAGACCCTGTCTCTAAATAAAATATAAAAATGGCTGGGGATGTGGCTCAGTGGTTAAGCACCCCTGGGTTCAATCCCTCATACCAAAGAAAAAAGAAAAGACAAGAAAGAAGAACTCTTATGGAAACAGACGCCCCCCATTCGGTCATCCAGCACACATTCATCAGGTACCGTCTGGGGGTCAAGTACTGCTGCAGTTTCCATGGACTAAACCCCAAAACTCGGTCACCACTGCACTCTTTACTCCCCTGGGAGACACATACATTTTCTTTTTAATTGAACTGAATCAAATTTGATTGCAACAACCCCTTGAGCTGGCATTTAGGTTTTATTTCACCAGACGGTATGCTACATCCTCTTACCAAACTTTCAGGCTCCCTGAGGTGAGGCATGATCTGCAGTTAAGAAACGGTTCCCACACGCTCAGCTCAGAGATGGGACGTGACTCCCTGTAGGGCGGATCCGGACAGTAAGTGGAACATAATCCACCTGGTTGCAAGACCCATGCTCTTCACCTGTTGCCTGTGTGCTTTCTCAGAGATGATTTCCTACCTGCCCTCAGTCAGTTCATCCTCCCGTGAAAAAGAGCGGCCAGGAGACACTCCATCAAGTAAGAGGGTGGATGACTGGTGTCCCAAAGGCGCCATAGTGCAATGACTCCAAGGCAGAACGCTGTGCTGCCCGGGCATCCAAATTGCCTGCTACACTCACAGAATGTTCCGGGGCCTGGCTAGAATGGCCCAACAGCTGGGGGCTGGAGAGAATTGGTCAGCTGGAGGCACAGCCTTGCCTTGGCCCCATTCTTCTTTGTGTTCTTTGTTTTTTGTTTTTTTAACTAGGGATTGAACCCAGGGGCATTGACTGCTGAGCCACATCCCCAGCCCTATTTTGTATTTTAATTAGAGACAGGGTCTCACTGAGTTGCTCAGGGCCTTGCTGAGTTGCTCAGGGCCTCGCTGCGTTGCTGAGGCTGGCTTTGAACTCATGATCCTTCCGCCTCAGCCTCCTGAGCTGCTGGGATGACAGGCGAGCCCTCTGCCCAATTCTTAAGGCAGCCCCACAGCTCTGCCTGGGTTCAGGAGGGGAGGGCCACATAAGCATGCACACATTTGGATGCAGGCCACACTGAGATCCATCTGCTTAGCGGCTGACCACGGCTCACATACACAAATGAACAACTTCCACCACTGGATCTATTCACCCATCCTGTCCTCCTCAAAGATGAGTCACTTGCACCGGGAGGAAATTAACTTGCACAGAGAGGAAATGAACTTACCATTTCCCTGGAGGACGTCACAGCAATGAAACAAAGGGTTACGTGGTCAGGTGCTAAACGGGACGGCCACTCGCTGGAAGGTCCCCCACCCACGTCTAAGCTTCTCAGAGACAAGGACATTGTTTCCCGCTGACCCTCACTCCTCACCCAGACTGAAAGCCCTGGATAAACACAGAAGCCACTGTCTGATGAGTCACTGAGCTTGGCTTCTCCTCGGAGCAGACAGATGACAAGGAACACATTTCCAGAAAGGTGCTGAGATGAGCAGCGACATCAAGAACCAACGCAATCCAGCCTGAAGACGGATTTGCTGCCCTGCGATGCCATCCAGGGGTTCTTGATAGTCAATAATCACAATGAGTTAGGAGGAAGCTCGCACTGTCCCTACAGAGGGGAGCCCAGAAAGGAGAAGGCAAACTGCTCCCACTGAGACCTCAAGGTCGTTAGAGATTAAAAATTGCAAAACTGTAAACAGGAAGGTACATTCTTTTCACTCATTTCTCTTTGTTGTTTTTTTGTTTTGTTTTTGTTCTTGTTTTTGCTTTTTTGGTAAAAGGGATTGAACCCAGGGGTGCTTAACCACTGAGCCACATCCCCAGCCCTTTTGATTTTTTGCTTTGAGACAGGGTCTCTTGCTAAATTGCTCAGGGTCTTGCCAAGTTGCTGAGGCTGACCTCAAACCTGCAATCCTCCTGCCTCAGCCTCCCAAGTCTCTGGGATTATAGGAATGTGCCATCACACCCAGCATCTCTTCACGCATTTCCCCCATAAGAGGTCACCATTTTCTTAAATGATTCTTCTTCTTTTTTTTAAGATAGCCGTCAGATCCAAAGTGCATTACCAAGTCCCAAACCTTGAGTTCAAATCCTTCTCAGGCTGTGATCAGGGAAGGGGAAATGACAGAGTCAGCAAACATTCCTGAGACAGAAAACTATCCCCCATGACGTCTTCCAGGGAGAGTGCCCTGCTCCGTGGGCCTGCCCCACCTGCAATTAATTATTCACAAGCATGTACCTCCACAGCACCCAGAGCCTACCCACGTCTGTGCTCTAGGAATTCAAGAAATGGATGCTCTCAGATGAAAGTCTGTGCACCAATTAAAAAGAATCTTCTTCTGTTTCCTTCAAAAATAAGAAAAAATAAGGCTGGGAATGTAGTTCAGTAGCAGAGCACTTGCCTACCATGTGTTAGGTCCTGGGTTCCATGCCAGTAATGGGGGTGGGAGTGGGGAGATCTAACAATTTCATTCCCAGAACATACAAACGTGGATTAATATCTAAGACCCACCACCTGGGCACTACTGAACCTCTCTGAGCTTCAATTTTCTCATCTATAATATGGGAATAATTATAGCACTCAATTAACCACTCCCAGGGTGATTAGTAGGATTAAAAAATAATACCACGGCTGGGGAGGTAGCTCAGTGGTAAAGCACTTGCCCAGTGTGCATGAGCCCTGGGTTCAATCCCCATCACCACATAAAAAATAAACGACAATAATAAAGTGATTGTGGGGGCAGGGTACTGGGGACTGAAGCCAGGGGCACTCAACCACCAAGCCCATCCCCAGCCCTTTTCGTATTTTATTTAGAGACAGGATCTCACTGAGTTGCTTAGGGCCTCGCTAAGTTGCTGAGGCTGGCTTTGAACTCACCATCCTCCTGCCTCAGCCTCCCAAATCAGTGGAATTATAGGCTTGTGCCACCAAACCCAGCAACAAAAAAAAATAGTTTTAAAATAATAGCAATAATAAAGATGATAATAATACCATGTATCAAGTGCTTTATCCAAGACATGGGACCCAGAAAGCTCTCAGTAATTGCTAGCTACAATTATAACATCTTTTTATATCTCACCTAACCCTAAATTAACAGTGCAACACTTTGTGTTTTTTTTTTTTTTTAAGTTTCATATTTCTCCCCATTCAAGTCTAAGCGAATTTAAAATATAGACCAAAAACTAAAAAAGAGATACAGGCACAGCTGCCAAATGGCAAGTAAAGAGCCGTAATTTTCCATCGTTGGAGTATATTTAGTGATAACTATAAATGAAAAACCAAGGGGGGAAAAATCCCCCACTGAAAATCACCCTTGCAGTCTGACACTCTGAAACCCAAAAATGAAGCCAGACTCCCGCCAGCCCTGCTCCTTCCCGTCTGTCAAGGCTGGGTGGAGAACTCCCACGTTTCCTGTTCCGCACTGGAGCTTTCTGCCAGGTAGAGGGACGCACTCCCTGGCTAGTGGGGGACAGCTGGGACAGCAGGAGGGCCAGGAACCCGCAGGCCTGCCGCTCCTGATGTCATCTGCGCCCTGGGTTGTGAGCTGGCCCAGCAGCTGGGGTGAAAGGGCAAATCATCCCATGATTGGCATGCTAACCGATGACGTCATCGCCAACACACCTCATTAGGCAATCGGCCCTCAGCTTTCCCACACCTGTCAGCAGAGAAGAAACTGGGCTGCTGGGCTCCTGGGGTTTGGGGGTATTTTTGTTTTGTTTTGCTGATACTGGGATTGAACCCAGGGATGCTTACCCACTGAGCCACATCCCCAGCCCTTTCTAATATTTTATTTAGATACAGGGCCTGAGTTGCTGAGGGCCTCACTAAGTGGCTGAGGCTGGCTTTGAACTTGCCATCCTCCTACCTCAGCCTCCCAAACCCTGGGATTACAGGCGTGCGCCACTGCACCCGGCTCTATGTGGTCCTTTAGATTTTTCTTCTGCGGACTACAATGTCTTCCCAGTAAACAGTGTCACAGGCCATACTCAAAATATGCACATGTGCCCAGACCTTGCTTTGATAGACGACTTATTTCCCTGACCAGCACTCTCTAAGAAAATTTTTTTTTTCTGGTACCAGGGATTGAACTCAAGGGCACTCCACGACTGAGCCACATCCCCAGCCCTATTTTGTAATTTTATTTAGAGACAGGGTCTCTCTGAGTTGCTTAGGGCCTTGCTAAATTGCTGAGGCTGGCTTTGAACTCTCGATCCTCCTGTCCCAGCCTCCCAAGTCACTGGGATTACAGGCGTGCCCCACCACACTGGGCTCTGTGAGACTTTACGGAAGATCCAAACTGCTAAAACCCCCTCCAACTTATCCACAGACCAAAGCTCACGTTGCCAAGATCTGTAAAACTAAAGCCGGGTCATAACTACAAAGATGATCAGCCCTCAAGAACTCAGTAAAAATGAGAAAATCACATATATATGACAAAATTACACTGAGTCGTGTGCTATCAAGTCATCTTGCCCACGATATCAAATTACCTTGTTGGTACCTTGCTTCTGTGTCTCTGACCGTTTCCCTCCATACCACCCCACATGCAGGAAAGCAATTCCCGTGAGAGCAAGGACTTTATCAATGTTGTTCATGACTGAAGCTCTAGGCTCACCACACATGGCAAATAGTAATGCTGGTGGGCTCAATTATTTTTTGGCAAATATTCTCTCCCTCCTCCTCCCCTAACCTCCCTGGGAGGACTATACTTCATTGACTTGCTTGGGATGATGCCATTATGTAACGTCACCTCCAGGCCCAGGCACGAGATGAGAGCACAGAGCAGAGTTCCTCAACCAACCTGCAGACCCCTGAGTGTGAGGATACTTAATGTCAAACACCAAAGTGTTTGGGGTGATTTGTTACACAGTGTTTTATGCCATTAGGTGACTGATACATCAGCCTCTCCATAAAGGTTTGTTGAACTAGCCAAAAGGAGAAAAGAGTTCACTACAATCAATATGTCCAAAAATCCATTACCTGTGACAATTCTGTTAACACATCCAGTATTAACGTAGTTCTTGCTTTGGAAGGTACGCCTTTCATAAAAAATACGTCTTTTGAAATTGAGATTTAAGAGACCAAGACTAACTTCAGGTCTTCGTTATTTAACTAGAGCCAAAAGATAATGACCACTTCTCCCATGTGAAGATGAGACTCTGAAACCACTTTTTTCTACCCTCTCCTTTCCTAAAATGATGCTGAAAAGCTTCACTCTCGCAAGACACCCATTTTTACAGGGCAGCATTCCTTTCATCTAGCGCAAAAAGCCTTGAAGCTCGTAAAATGGAGGCTGTAAAGTTTCAAGGCACCCAGCTCCATAGGGTCAGCGTGGATGTGTTTCCATTACTTGAAGCATTTACTGGGAGTGGTTTTACAGCTCACTTACATATTGTATTTACAATCACTTCATTTCTTAACAGAGAATAGAAGCACGTCTAAATGGGGATGACATCGCATTACATTTTATAAGTGCCTTTTCATTCTGACCCTTTGTCACTCAAGGCAATGGCTATAAAAGAATCCCTTTCCAATGACATTACAGATTAAGGGGTAGAGGGGACATAGGTAAAAAAGAGAGATGACCAATGAAACCAGAAGCTGTGCGCCTCCCTGTTTGTGGCACTGATGTGTTTACTCCAAATGTTCCAAACACACAAAACACAAATTTCAGACACACAAGACAATTATGATCTACCAATATCTTCCCCCAAACCCTTCGCCAGTGTGGAAAAAAAAACTGGGGGAGCACCCAGCCGAGCACCAAGACCTCGCAGTGAATGTGGAAGTCCTTACCGTGCAGGGCAATGACCTGGCATCCAAAATGCTCCCACGCCAACTTGGGAAAGCCATCCACTTCTCCACATCCAAAATCCGGCTTGCTTTTTGACATGGCAGGATGCCCTTCTCTATTTCCTGGTTGTTACGTTCACTGTTAAGTCACGACGGGCAGGACACCAGGGGTCTCCAGCTTTCAGGCCTCCGGGACTATCTGCACCCTGTTCCGTGAACACTGGCCAGCCTGGGAGAAGCCGTGCCGCCCAGACTGAGGAGTGACCTGCCCGCCTGAGACAACCAGGCCAACCACCCCGGTCGAGGTGCTTCCACCCAAAAATAAAGGTGACGAGGACATTAGCCTAGGTGACTGCATCCTTAGAAAACAATGACGTGAGCCCAGGTGGCAGGGTCTTCGGAAAGCACTCTTTGTCAGTCAGGCTTTGTTCTCTTTTAATGATGAAAACAGCTTGAGGCCAGCATGGTGGCCCGTGCCTGCCATCCCAGCGACTCCAGAGGCTGAGGCAGGAGGATCGAGTTCAAAGCCAGCCTCGCCCACTTAGCTAGGCCCTAAGCAACTCAGTGAGACCAGGTCTCTAAATGAAATATGAAAAAGGGCTGGGATGTGGCTCAGTGGGTGAGCACCCTGGGTTCAATCCCTGGTTCCAAAAATCAAAACAAACAAAGAAAAAAACCCACAAATGTGCAGCGCAGAACTAACTCTCTTGCCAGCCAAGGGACTGACATTAGTTGTCCTCACCAAAATAGTGACTTTAATATTTAGCTTAAAATAAAGCATTTTCACATCTGCTGTTTTGGAAGCAACAGACAAATTTGCCAGAAAGAAAAACTGGATGAGGAGAGACGATCTCACTTCGCTAAGTGTCTCTATGATAAGGAATTGTCTGTGCCGCCGACCAATTTTAATCACTCGGCACCTGATTTCCTTCCAATGCGAACGTAAGGCAGGCAGGCTCTGATCTAATTTGTGAGGACACAGCTCTCGGGCAGGAACTAGAGCCTATTTGTTTTGTTGTTGTCGTTTGTACCAAGGACTGAACTCAGGGACCTCAGCCACTGAGCCACATCCCCAGTCTTATTTTGCATTTTATTTAGACACAGGGTCTCACTGAGCTGCTTAGCACCTCACTCATGATGAGTGACCCTCCTGCCTCAGCCTCCCGAGCCACTGGGATTCCAGGCGAGCACCACCACATCCGGCTCACGCATAATTTTTTAAATGCACTTACTGACCAGGAAAGAAAGGAACGTACAGCCGTCCTTCCGTCCATAAGGAGAGCTGGTCCGGGACCCCCTTCCACGCACCCAAGTCTGCGGGTGTTACTCCGCCAGCACTGCCATGCAGCATCCGCGCAGAACCACACACATGCCCCTGGGACCTCAAGTCACCTCTAGGTCACTCCTAATACCAAGGACAGTGCCAACAAACAAACAGCTGTGCATCCTTGAGGGGGTGACAACACACACACGGAAAAGCCCCTACGAGTTCCACACGGACGCAGCCTCTTCCTCCCCAGGTGTCTTCCGCCAGGGCACAGAAGCCAATGACGAAGGCCGCCCCGGGCCCCAGTGCATCTCCGGTGAGTCCAGGCGCCTCTGCTGACACGGAGCCCCGCTCCGGGCAGCCGCCGCCTGGAGCAGTGCGGTGTCCCGGGAAGCTGCCGCCTGGAGCAGGGGCTGGAGCGGAGGGACCGCCAAGTTCCCTTCTAGCATGACATGTACGGCCAGGCGCTCCCCGATCAGGGCAGGCAGGCAGCACAGCTGAGAACCAAGGGACAGCCAGGAAACCAGGTGCTTCAGGTTCCAGTTGAGGAAGAAGCGCCCCCCGTGCCGAGCACGTCCCGCAGTACCAAGAGACGGGGCAGCAGAGGCCCGGCCCTGCCCCTGGCTGAGCCAACCATAGGATTCCTTGGTGCTCAGAGGGCCCCCGAGGACCACCTTTAAGGGGATGTTTGATGCTCTCAAAAAACATGTGTGGAGGGCGAAAATCCCAGTTGGATCTCACTAAAAGGCAATGTCTCTGATGCCTTCGGCCAGTCTCCCCCTCTGGTTATAAGACTCCCAAATCAGCCCCCCACGCCCAGGAATCCAGGCGGCACACGGTGGGAGCACTGGACTCCCACCCAGGACGCAGGGGGCTGCAGGTCTGGGCTGCACTGGCTGCTGGCGGGACGCCTCCACCCAGTCTCTGTGTGGGCCATCCTGAGCCTCCTCACAGCATGGGGACAAGCGCCCCAAGACCACAGGGCACAAGTAGAAGGCATTTTTATTAAGTCTAGCCTCCAGAGTCTCATGCTGTGGGGCTGGGCTCAGCGGCAGGGCGCTGGCACTGGGTGTGATCCTCAGCACCGCGGAAAAACAAATAAATAAAGACAAGCTGCCCATCTACAACTACAAACCAAAATTTAAAAAGAAAGTCCCCCAGTGTGAGTCGGACCACGCTCGGAGAGTCGAGATGATCGCAAAGCTCTTAGGACGGGCAGAGAAGCTGAGGATGGAGCAAGTGCAAGGTCCTGGGTTCAAGGACCAACACTGAAGAGAGAAGAGGAGGAGGAGACAGACACGCGCCCATGGGAGGACAGAGGGTCCCTCGGTATGTGGGATGGGATGTATTCTTGCTGCCGTCTTCGGGAAAAACGAAATCTGCTAGGGTGAGAAACCACTGGCAAAGAATCCCACAAACCAGGGAAGCCCAGGGCCCTCCGTCCCAGGCATCCTCGCCTGACGTGCATTTAAAGCAAACACTGCGATAAGCAGAAGATCCCAGCAGAGCCGGAAGATGGGAGCCCACCAAGGGGCCCTGAAGCCGTGTCGGCGAGCATGGGTGCTGGGCACCACGAGGAGGGTCCTCAGCGTGTGCTGCACACCTGGTCGGCTTCGCTGACCCTCTCTGCATCCTCTTGACATCTGATTTAAATGTCACGTACAAGAGCACGGAAACCTCCGCAGAACTAGAATTCCAAAGTTCAGCCGACACCAAGGTGAAACCTACGGAACGATGAACCCCCGTGTTCTTATTTTTTAATGGAACAGAGTGGCCTTGCGCAAAGCCGCCCATACAAAGCTGTGTGCCAGGGTTAGTTTGGAGCTGATGTGACCTACAGATCTCCGGATATGCTGCAAGGGAGACCAGTTTTCAATAATGCAGCACCCGCTGCCTGCTGAGGAGGAGCAAGGGACAGGGAAGAGGAGGAGGTGGTCTGCAATAAGTGTCCCCTGCCTGGATGTCTGGTATCTTTTATTCCCCCTTCTTAAACCTAAAGAACCATAATCCAGGCTCTTCTAATTGAAGGACGTAACAGGCCCATCTGAGGTCACTAACTTGGGCCTCCAGCCTGTCAGGTGGAAGGCTAACACCCCTGTTTTCGAAGTTACAGCCCCACCTCCAGCTGTCCAATACTGATATGCAGCCTCTGCCTCCCCTCCCTGCTGAGAAAGCTTTTGGCATTCCCCCTCAGTGGCTAGCCCCACTTCTAAACCTCCCCCTCCCCCTGTTCTTACTGTCCACATGGAGACCAGCCCTGGATGAGTGGAAGGGGATGGAATTACAGGGAGATAAGAAAACATCAGCTACAGGACAGAGAGGGAAAGAGATACAAAGAGTGGAGAGTAAAAACAGAGAACAAGGCCTTCCAGGCACCAGCCAGGAACTTGGAATATACCAAAAAGACAAGAGAAGGAACATCTTAGGAAATGCTGCAGACCAGAATCCTAGAGTCCCTTCAAGTGTTTGTCAAGAGACGTAACACTGGGACCACTTCTGAGGGTTCCTGGACTGTATTTCTACTGAAGGTTCCCGGACTGTATTTCTACTGAGGGTTCTTGGATTGTATTTCTACTGAAGGTTCCTGGACTGTATTTCTACTGAGGGTTCTTGGATTGTATTTCTACTGAAGGTTCCCGGACTGTATTTCTACTAAGAGTTCCTGGATTGTATTTCTACCATGAGTTCCTGGGCTGTATTTCCCCGAATAAGACATTGCTCCTGAAGTCAGTCCTTTAGGATTCCTGCTTTTACCTGAATTCCATACAGCGAATTTAAAAATAACATTTAGAGAGGTCAACAACTTGCAAAGTGACAACTCAGTGCTGCCTGCCACTAAAGTCTGTGACTTGTACCACTCCCTAATAATGCAGGTAAATAGAAACCCATGGACTCATAGGGCCTTCAGTGTCCATTGCTCATGAGGATTAGCTATTCACAAGGCCAGTGCTGGCAACCTAAGGGGGAAATATGTTTTATCTTACAAATAATGTCGGCAAATGAAAAGTAACTTGTGAATGGCTGAAAAATTATTCTACCAGGAACAAACAGGACAGAAAACAAATTCCCTGCCAGGAGTGGTGGCACACACCTGTAATCCCAGCTGATGGGGAGGCTGAAGCAGGAGGATCATGAGTTCAAAGCCAGCCTCAGCAACTTAGCGAGGCCCTAAGCAACTCAGTGAGACCCTGTCTCTAAATAAAATACAAAATAGGGCTGGGGATGTGGCTCAGTGGCCGAGTGCCCCTGAGTTCAATCCCCAGGACTGAAAAAAAAAAAAAAGAAAAAAGAAATTAAGAAAGAAAGAAAACAAATTCCCACGTTTTAAGACAGAATATTGTCAAGGATGTCCTTAAAGCCTTAAAAACTTCTCACAAAGTTGAAGAAGTAATTTTTTCCTTGGGACATATATCTACACATCATTGGATATTTATGTGTTTATATGTATCTATATATGTAAGTACGTATGTATACACACGTGTACATGTATGCTTACGTGTGTCTACATATAAATGACTAAAACAAACAAGAATGATTTATTTGTCAGCAAATACAAAACTCTAGGCAAGCCTGAAGTGAAGCTTTCTTATTGGTTAACACTCTGCTCATCCTCTGGCACCTGGATATTAGGGACATTTTCAAGGATGCTACATATAATTGCGCCACACATTATTGTTTAAAGAAGGCACAACATTAAAACATCTGAACATAGAGACACATAAATACTCCTGGGGAATAAGACAGTGAGTTTCTAAATCCTGCTTCGATTTGTTTCGGCTCAGCTTGGGGGGCGCATATAGCTCGTGCAAGGTCTACGGAAGGCAGCTAGCTATGCCCGGGGCAGAGGGCAGATGCGGTGCAGATGTGGGCCCACTGGGGCCCGGAGGGAGCCAGCCCAGGGCTGTGCTCCGGTGGAGCTGCATCCGTTCCACCTCATTCTCTCCTTTCAGCCCCAGGTCAGTAGGATGTTTCCACCTCCTCAATGATACACTGAGTCTTTCCGATGTTATGAATTCACAGGCAAGAATCAAGCTGCAAACAAGAGAATCAGGAAATCAAGGAGAAAGCCAAGCAACACACCTAAAACCTAACTGGAGACTGAGGTACCCGGCTGCTAAAGCCTCCGACTCAGCACATCACTAACACAGCCCAACTCCACAGAGCTGGAGAGGAACGGGGAGGCCGACCATGGAAATGTGCAGGACCAGGAGAGCAAGCGCTTAAAGAGAAATTCCTTAACTGCATCCCAGGCCTCTGTAGTCAGCGTGGACTCCCGTTTCAGAGGAAGCATTGCAGGACCATTTTTCAAGGACACTTGGACAATACTAAGGATGGGTTGATGCAAATGAAAAAATATACTACAGACAAGAGGGAACATAGGAGCCAGGTGTGGAGGTGCACACCTGGAATCCCAGTGGCTGGGGAGGCTGAAGCAGGAGGACTGAGAGCTCAAAGCCAGCCTCAGCAACTTAGTGAGGCCCTAAGCAACTCAGAGAGATCCTGTCTCTAAATAAAGTAGAAAAAGGGCTGGGGATGTGGCTCAGTGGCCACTTTCTCTGGCTTGGACAAAATCCAGTGTCATCAGTAGACCAGCTACCTGAAAATCCCTAAGGACTCAATTTTGGTAAAAAGTAACTTCCTCTTTGGAATTTCCTGTTCCTGGAATTTGGAGGAAGTTGTGTAACCTCTGCTTTATTTCAACCATGAACTGAACTGTCTTTGTTTTCCGTATTTCTTGCACACCAAGGTCAACGCCAGCCCGGTGGTTAAAAAGTTCCTTTGCTCTTAGATCTCCAGGCAGTGATAAAGCACAGAGCAAATATTTGTGGCAGGTTCTCTCCCAGTGCTGGGGCCAGCTAGGAGGACCAGGACTTGAAAGTGCTTTTCACTGAAAGGCAACTGCTACCTGCAGAATTAAAATGATACGAGACCTACTGGACCCAGTGCCCACCAGGGAACTGGAGTGAGACCCGTTTGCTCAAAGTCACCCCCAGCTGGGGAACCCAACAGAGGACCAGAGTTCAGACTCTCCTCCCAGCCGGAGATCCCTGTAGAACAAATGAGTTGAAGTTTCTTTCAACCGCGGTGGGAGATACTGGAGATAGCCAGTTCATCCAACTTCAAGGCTGCCCTACACGGTTCATGGAAAATGAAAGGGGCTGCCCAAGGCACTCTTTTCTGGACGACCAAACACTGCCACAAAGTCAGACAGCTAAAAAAAGAAAGGTTTGAGAACCAGTCAAACATGAACTCAAACTCAAGGATATGCACTCTCCAGGCGCGGTGGTACACGCCTGTCATCCCAGTGACCTAGGAGGCTGAGGCAGGAGGATAGCAAGTTCCAAGCCAGCCTCAGCCACGTAGTGAGGCCCTAAGCAACTCAGCAAGACCCTGCCTCAAAACAAAATATAGAAAAAGGGCTGGGATGTGGTTCAGTGGTTAAGTGCCCTGGAGTTAATCCCCAATACCAAAAAATAAAATAAAATAAAGAAAGGGGTACTGACCCAATGTGCCGCACATTTCCCACATCCTGTGCAGCCAAGGCTGGGCTGTGCTATGCCACCACCTCTAGCGTCGCCTTCCGGGGTTCTGTCTTGCCTGCCGAGAGCCACCTCCCCTGAGGTCACAGCTTCTTCTCAGAGGGTCCTGGCGGACATGGAGTCAGAGCTTGGCCCTGGGTGGACAATGCTGAAGAACCACCTGGACTCCAGAGCTTTGCGTTGCTGGGACTGTAGGCTGCACACTGCACCTGGCTGAGTCAGCTTCTCTAAGGAGCTGCTACCCAGCAATGCTCGGCTCTACTTTCTCCTTGGCACTAGCTCTCCCTACATCACCCCACTGCCTAAATCGAAAGATCTGCTTTTATTTGTGTTAATTCGGATGAGTAGCCAAGTGAGTTTTTTTTTTATTTTATCCCTTAAATTCAAAAGAAGAGCAGCTCCTGAAAAAATTATATAGTCAGCTCACCCAAAACACCCCCCTTAAAATGCATCCAGGTTTATCTGGCATACAGTGGAGTGTTGATGTCAAACTGTCTCAGATGAATAATCAAGTAATATTTTAGACATTATTTTTAGCAGAGGACCAAAACCAGAAAGAATTACACCATGATCTACTGAACTTCAATAATCCAAACTTTAACCAGGCACAAGGATACACACCTATAATCCCAGCTCCTCAGGAGGCTGAGGCAGGAGGATCGCCAGTTTAAGGCCAGCCTCTGCAATTTGGCAAGATCTTGTCTCAAAATAAAAATAAAAAGGGCTGGGAATGTAGCACCAGGGTAAAACACCCCTGGGTTCAATCTCCAGTACCAAAACTATAATAAGAAAAAGAATCCAAAGTATACTTTACCCACAGAACATTCACTCCAAGTTTCTCTTATGAACATGAATGACTATGCGAAGGGAGAATATTAAAAGCTCTGGATCACAAGCTTCACCTTGGAACACAAAACAAAGATCATAATGAACTCATGACAGAAAGGAGGAGAGAAGGGTAGAGGCCCAGCCTGTGTTAAGGCTCCAGAAGGAGCCTCCCAGGACTGCACCCTTAACTGGCCAAGCAACACGCCTGCGCAGTTTTGAAAGACAAAAGGCCGAACACCACTGAATCCCGTGGCCAAATGCTCTACGCACCAATTTTTATCTTTTATTCATCTATTTATTTGGTGGTGAGGACTGAACCCAGGGCCTCGCACACGCCAAGCAGAAACTCTCCCGAGGAGCCACTCCTAAGGCTGCTGGTGTGAAAAGCTGAATGGGATCAGATGGCCCAGCTGGTGAGCCCGCGTGGACACAGCACACCCCCCGCTGACGGGGCAAAGCCAACAGAGGACAGGCGAGACGAATGAACTAGAAGGCCCGGGATTCTCAGCACCCTCACCTTCTTGTCCAGAGCCACTGTTAGCTGATCAAGAAGAGGTGCAGCTGCATTCTCCCAGAAAAGCAAGAACGTCAGACCTGGAAGTCACATGCTGCTCAGTGGAAAGACGGGCCGTGGCTTGCCTGTCACTCACCCGGGCTCAGCAACAGTCCCTGATCTGGGTGTAGAACAGTCGCTCTCAGCCAGGGACAACTCTGCCCTTCCCAGGGCTCTGGCGATATCTAAAGATACTTTTCGGTCGTTACAACTGGGGATGTGTGCTCTTGGCATCTTACGGGTAGGGACCAGGGACATGGCTAAACATGCCCCAACATACACCACAGCCCCGACAGTAAAGAATTACCCTGATTAAAACACCAAGAGCAGGCTGAGGCCAGGCAAGGGGGTGCACACCTGTGATCCCAGCAGCCCGGGAGGCTGAGGGAGGAGGATTACAGGTTCGAGGCCAGCCTGGGCAACTTAGCAAGGCCCTGGCAGCTCAGGGAGACCCTGTCTCAAAAAGTAAAAAAAGGCTGGGGGGTGCTCAGTGGTTAAGCACCCCTGGGTTAAACTCCTAATATCAAGAAATAAATTAAATAGATACAAGACTGGGGCTGAGCTTAGTGACTCGGTGGTAGAGCTCTTGTCTGGCATGTCTGAGACCCTGGGTTCCATGCCAGCACCACACAAGGGAAGAAAAAGCAAAATCGACAGCATGGAGGTCGAGAAACTCACACAGAGGAGGAGTCAGCGCCCACCTTCGAGATCAAAGGAACCTGGTGTGAAGCCCAAGCGCCTGGGGGCTTCACTGAGCATCTGTTACCATCCCTATCGACCATGAGGATCAAGGAGGGGACAGAGGTGAAATCACCCGGCACAGTCCCCGGCACATCAAAATGCCCCGTGATGTTGGTAAGTCTGAATCACTGCTATTTTTTAACTGTGGCTATTTCCCTCCCGGCCCCATTTCCTCTGGGATTTTACTGGGAAGCAAAGAAAAGAGGAACGCAGCCAACTCTGAAGCCCACTGTGGGTCAGGAGCGTGCTGCAGCTCGGCAAGAACTCAGACTCCTGTGTGTCTAAATTTACGTCTGAGGAACCCCAGGGCGGGAAGGACGCAGGTAGACAGTTTTTCAAAAGGTGTGTTGTTTTCCTGCAGAAGAACGTCGTTTCAAGAACCTGGAAACTGAAAAGGAGAAAAGACAAAAACCCCCACAGGTCTTTTCTTGTTTGGTTATTTTTGTTTTTATTTTCCTTTTTGGACATCAGAGGTGCTGGGTGTAGATACAGAGGCAGGGTCTTGCTGAGTCGCTTAGGGCCTCACTAAGTGGCTGAGGCTGGCTTTGAACTCTCGATCCTCCTGCCTCAGCCTCCTGAGTCGCCGTGCCCCGCATGCTACCATTTTTAACAGGTTCTTCCCTCCTACTTTCCAAAAGGGCTTTAGCAAATCATTTCAGGAGCGTGAGCACTTCTGAAATTCTGCCGGACAGGAAAAGGAAACAGCCTCCCTCATCCCTTTCTTGCTCTACATGGCCCTCAACATCAGGTGCCCTGGCCCAGGGCCCCCTGGGAGTACTCCCCCAACTCTGAGAAACACTCCACCCCATCTCTATAAATCTCCACCTAATGACCCATGTGGCCTTGCTGAGGACAGTCCTGAGCCCTGTGACCAAAGGATGGTCACATCAATGCTCCTCTGGGAATGTTCACAGCTACTCCCACACCAGCCCCCGCCCAAGCCCGAATCCTAGTCAACACCACACTGGGGGGACTTGGAGACACGAGGGTCACACAGACCGGGACAGGGTTCCCAGCTCCTCCACTTCCTTGGGCCAAATCACCTGCCCTGATTGCTTCAGCTTCCCTATCTGTAAAATCAGGATTTAAAATAGAACTGAGGCGACCTGGGGCTGTGGCCCAGTGGTAGAGGCCTTGCTAGCCCGAGTGAGGCTGGGTCCTCAGCACCACATAAAGACAAAACAAAGACACTGTGCCCACCTACAACTAAAAATAAAAATTAAAACAAAAGAGTACCAAGGTTTATTCTGGAGGTCACAGGAAGCATCTCGCTGTAGGAGGAGATGCAGAGACGCTAACGATTGGATCGATCGCTGCTTAACACCAGGGTTGCTCCCTCGAGGGCATTATTTCCCGCTGGACCCTGAGGCCTACAGAACCCAGCACACTGAGCACACTGACCTGCACCCAGAAATAATAAAGCAAGAGGTGCGGGTGTAGCTCAGTGAAGAGTGCCGGCCGGGCACGTGAGACCCTGGGTCCATCCCAGGACCATAAAAACAAACAAGGGGCGGGGTGCGCGGGCAGCCCGGCCTGTCATCCAGAGGCTCGGAGGCTGAGGCAGGAGGAGCATGAGTTCAAAGCCAGCCTCAGCAACTTCAAGAGAACCTGTCTCTAACTACAGAAGGGCCAGGGATGTGCTCAGTGGTTAAGCACCCCTGGGTTCAATTCCTGGTGCCAAAAAGAAAATCAAAGAAATAACAGTGTGTGCCTTTGAATTTTTTTTTACAATATATACGTTTGTTGAACAGAGTCAATTAATTGCTCTTACTAAGAAAAATAATATTAGCAGGACCTGATATTTATTTGAGTGCTTACCGGGCACTCTGATGAATATTTCTTATATTCATGCCATTTAATTTTCACAAACAATATCATGAGGTGAGTACTTAATGATTTAAAAAGAAAAAAAAATAACTCAATAACCCAGAGGCAAGGAATTCAGACCCGGGACTGCCTGTCTCCAGAGTCCAGACCCTTGATTTTTACCCCACATTGCATCAAATACCACATAACACAGAGAGAACTGGACTCCAAGCTGTACCCACAAACTCTTGCAAAACACGCAGATGCTTCTCTATCTCTGGGGCGTGGATTCTCAGAGGAAAAACACTGCCTAAAGCATTCACTATGTGGCCAGCCCTGTGTCTGACCCACCCCACCAGATCTCCCAATTGTAAAAGGAATTTATTTCACAGTAAACGGAGAGCCAGGTATGGTGGGGCACACCTGTAATGCCAAGAGCTTGGGAGGCTGAGGCAGGAGGACTGTGAGTTCAAAGCCAGCCTCAGCAACTCAGTGAGGCTGTAAGCAACTCAGTGAGACCCTGTCTCTAAATAAAATACAAAATAGGGCTGGGGATGTGGCTCAGTGGTTAGGCACCCCTGAGTTCAATCCCTGGTACCAAAAAAATAAATTAAATAACCAAAGAGGCTGGGAGTGTGGCCCAAGGGCAGAAGCCATGCTGAGCCCACACAAGGCGCTGGGTTCCATCCCCCATGCCAACGAACAGTAACAAAATAATAAAATGAACCCTCACGGGGCAGGGGAAGCACGCCTGTTTTCCAGGTGAGGCTCCACCCTGGCCTCTGGTGGTCAAGTGGATTCTGGCCCTGACCATCCTGCACCCTTCAGGTCCGGGGGGGAGTCACAGTGATGGCGAGTCTGCTCACTAACCCTGGGACGCGAAGCAGCACGGGGCCCGGCAACGTCTTGGGGAGCAATTCAAAGGTGAGCCTTGCACACGACCAGCTTGACAGAGCCCCCAGCCCCACAGCGAAAGACTACACATCCTCAGCCCTCGGGGCCCCAGCCTGCACTTACAGAGCTGAGGCTACGTCCTCCTGACAGCTGCCTGGGCTCGGGAGATGGGAAATGAATAGCTGCTCATTTAATTCTGGAGGTTCGTCCTCCCATCTCTAAACACAACACTACCTATAGGCCCTGCAGCGCGGGCAGCATCAGGTATGAGGTCATGAATCACTTAGAAAACAGAAGCAAGAGGGGACCGTCAGGAGGTACACTGTCCACTCCACGGCCACGCTGTCCTGTCAGACAACTCGAAAGGTCCTTGGCAGCTGACTCTGTCAAATGTCGACCTTTTCCTTCATTTGGAAAAATATAAATGGAAAGGCATACTGATGCGAATGTGCTGATAAATTAGTAATTGGATCATTTTGCAGTAAATCAAGATCAGTACGAGATGTGTCAAAAACCTAGGTGTAGTCGGGTGCGGTGGCAAATGCATGTAGTGCCTGCCAGTGGCCCCGGAGGCTGAGGCAGTTGGATCGAGAGTTCAAAGACAGCCTCAGCAAAAGCGAGGCACTAAGCAACTCAGCAAGGCCCTGTCTCTAAATAAAATTAAAAATAGGGCTGAGGAGGTGGCTCAGTGGCCAAGTGCCCCTGAGTTCAATCCCCAGTATCCCCCTGCAAAAAAAAGAAATGTGGTATAAAAAGCCACATACAGTGGTATATGCTTTTAGTCTCAGCTACTAGGGAGGCTGGAACAAGAGGCTCACCGGAGCACAGGGGCTCAGGGCCAGGCTTGGCAACTTAGCAAAACCCTCTCTCTTTGAAAGAAAACAAACAAATTTGGATATGTTTGCTCATGAATAATTATAGATAGGCCAGG
The DNA here is from genome assembly GCA_020662805.1 of Glaucomys volans. Classification (NCBI taxonomy): domain Eukaryota; kingdom Metazoa; phylum Chordata; class Mammalia; order Rodentia; family Sciuridae; genus Glaucomys; species Glaucomys volans. Next base: position 97,242 of record JAJEJO010002169.1, read on the forward strand.
CATGACGGCACATGCGTGTAATCCCAACAACTTGGGAGGCTGAGGCAGGAGGATAACAAGTTTGAGGCCAGCCTCAGCAACTCAGTGATACCCTCAGCAACTTAGTTGTTTCAGAATAAAAAATAAAAGAGGGGCCTTTGAGTCAGAGGCAATGCAAAAACATAAAGTGCCTGGGCCTCAGAAGAAGAAAAACAAGAGCCAGATGCTAAGGACACAAATAGGAAAGGCTTCATGGAGGAGAAGGTATTTGAGGGAACCTGAAAAAGGCAGTGGATTTCAACCAAAACAGAAAGATGGGGTCTTGCTAAGTTGCAGAAGCTGGTCTTGAACTTGCAATCCTCCTGCCCCAGCCTCCCGACTATGGGGGATTACTGACATCAGCAGGTCCAGTAAAGATTTTTGAAAGTCTAGACTGGCTCTGAGATGCTTGAGTAATTTCAAGGAATTCCAGAGAGGCTGGCTTAGTTACCCAGCCTTCCTTCATTTTCCCCTAGACTCCCCCAAGGCTCTTGGCCAGAGTTTCTTTACAGAGCCGTTTTGGTTTGTTTTGTATTTGGTACTGGGGATTGAACCTAGGGGTGCTTAACCACTGAGCCACATCCCCAGCCCTTTTTAAATTTTACTTATAGACAGGGTCTTGCTGAGTTGCTGAGGCTGGCTTTGAACTCTCGATCCTCCTGCCTCAGCCTCCCCAGCCACTGGGATGACAGGCGTGTGCCGCTGTGCCTAGCTACAGAAGCCTTCTACGCAGAAGGTCTTCCGTCCCTCTGGCCTCCAGGCATCCTTCCCCTATTTCAAACCAGAAATAAGCAGGCTCTATGGCTGTTCCCTGGGCAGCAGAGTTCCGGGTCCCTCCCAGCCTCAGCGCAAACTTGGTGTGGTGCCAATGCATGACAGAGAGCTGCTGGCCAAGACCAGTGCCACCAAGGGCAGGGGCAGAGCTGTCTGAAAGCAGATGGCCAGGCCCACAGGGAAGGTGGGTGAAGAAGAGAAGTGGGCAATGGGTCAAGTCCAAGGAAGCACCTCAGATGCCAACAGCCAACAGGTAGGAGGTGCTGCAGGCTGAGAAGGCCAAAGCCAACTGCCTGTCTCCAGCAGGCTCAGGTCTCCCCTGCCTTCTCATCTTGGCCGCTGGCAATTCCATCCCCCCGACCCCTGGGGCTCAGGCTAAAGAGCTCAGACCTGCCCTGGACTCCCACACCCTCTTGTTGACTTGGGACTCACTTTGAATGAAAGTAATGTGACAAAAATGACGTCATCGTCATGGGACTTCCAACGCTAGATTAGGAAAGAAGAGCTGCTGGCTGGCCTTTGCATTCTCTCTGTAGGCGCAGTCACGTCCTGGGGATGCTCAAGCAACCCTGTGGGGAGACCCAGGAGGGGAGGGAGGGACTGAGGCCTCCTGCCAACAACCAGCCTCCCCCCAGTGAGGCTGGGAAGGGGTCCTCCTCCAGACACCACAGCCCCAGTGCATCCTGCCTGCGGCCCCAGGAAAGGCAGAGAGCCAGAACCACCCCGCAAAGCCATCCCGGAATTCCCAACTTGCTGAAACTGTGAGAGATGATATTTATTACTGTTTTAAACAATAAAAACAGGGCTGGCTTGTGGCTCAGAGGTGCAGCGCTTGCCTAGCACGTGTGAGGCACTGGGTTCCATCCCCAGCACCACATAAAATAAATCAATAAAATAAAGGTATTATGTCCATCTACAACTAAAAAAATATTTTTTAAAACAAAAGTAAATTCTAGCCAGGGATGTACCTCAGTAACCGAGGGCCCTGGGACCATCCTCAGTACCTGAATAGGCAAATAGCTGTGGATATCCAGAGAGCCCTCCCCAGGCTGGACGAGCAGCCACCGTTCCTGGACCCGAGAACCTGCTTTGTTTCCCTTCTCAGCCACTAACGGCAGTAGGAGAAAATATCACACCATCTCCTCCTCCTCTGTAAAATGGGAAGAATAACAGAAATTGTGACAGATACCATTGCCCTGTGTACATGCATGAACACACAGATGGTGTGACTCTACTTTGTGCACAACCAGTGAAACAAGAGCTGTACTCCATTTGTGCTCAATGAATCAATAAGTAAATAAAATAAAATAAAATAAAATAAAATACCCAAATTCACTGGAGCTGATGAAGAAGTCAATGAGTTAATTAAGAGCACTTCCAGTAACACAGCACACAGGAGGGGTTAAGTTCATGTGGAATGGTCCATAATCATTACTTTAAACAATTAAATGTTTTTAAATATATTAAGTGTAATATATAAAATATGTATAAAGTACATTTAAGAAATACATAAGCTTACTCAGTCTTAAAGAAGAATGAAATTGTGGCATTTGCTGTCAATGGATGGAGCTGGAGACTACTGTGCTAAGTGAAATAAGCCAGTCCCCAAAACCCAGAGGTCAAATGTTCCCTCTGATATGCGGACGCTAATTCACAGTGGAGTGGGGGTTGGGGAAGAACAGAGCTACTCTGGATTAGGAAGAGGGGAGTGAAGGGAGGAGAGAGGGGTGGGGTAGGAAGGACTGTAGCATGAATCGGACATTGTGACCCTGTGTGCACACGCGATTACATGAGCGGTGTGACTCTACATCCCGTACAGCCAGAAGGATGAGAAGCTGCACTCCATTTATGTGTGACGCGTCAACGTGCATTCTATTGTCGTGCACAACTAATAAGAACAAATTTTAAAAACTGAAAAAAAAAAGTATAAGCAACAAATATCCAGTGGCTGAATCTTGATCTTATTCAACAGCTACGGCAATCAATGGAAAGGAGCTGAAGAAGCCGCTCAGAGGTGGAGCACGTGTCTAGTTTTTTAGTCCACTTTGCACCCTGTGAACAGAAGACCCGACAAGAGCAACTTACAGGAGGAAGAGTTCATTTTGGTGCATGATTTCAGAGGTCTCAGTCCTGAGATGACCTTTGCATTGCTCTGGGCCCAGGTGAGGCAGAGTATCATGGCAGAGGGTGCGGTGGAGGGAAGCAGCTCAGGACATGGCAACCAGGAAGCAGGGAGGCGGAGTTCTGTTCACCAGAGACAAACGATAACCCCCAAAACATATCCCCAGCGACCTCCTCCAGCCACACGGTCCCCCTACAGTTACCACCCAGTTAATCCAGTCAAGTGGATTAACCCACCGATTAGGTTACAGTTCCTAAGACACAATCATTTGACCTCTGAGCATTCTCACATGGTCTCACCCCTGAGCTTTTGGGGGGACACCTCATGTCCAAATCAGAATACCAAGCATAAGCAAGACCCTGGAATCCATTCTCAATAGCAAAAAAAAAAAAAAAAAAATGAATAAATTAGAAAGAAAACTTGACCCAGCCAGCCAAGGACCCTGGCAACAAATTTAGTGGACGACGTCTATATGCGCTTCCTACCGATCCACCTTCCCGTCAATCATTCTAGCACACTACGGATTCAGGGATCAGTTAATTATTCTATAATCATTTGTAGCTTCCAACAGAGAGTGGTGACTAAATTCAGCCTAACAGATCTCAGAGAAATCACATGAAGACATAAAAACAGTACCCTGAGGATGTGCTGCCATCGAATCTGCTCCATATCATTTGGTCCAACAAATTCAGCTCCATAAAATCTCAGAGGAGGTGGTGGTGCCAGGAAAGACTATAAAAACTGAGTGTTAAACAGAAGTGTTTTGAGTCAATTACAGTCAATTCAGCGCCCCCACAAACCTACACTCAAGAGTTATCAGATTCCACTGGGCGTGGTGGTGCTGCCTGTAATTCCTATGGCTGGAGAGGTTGAGGCAGGAGGATCGGAAGTTCAAGGCCAGCCTCACCAACTGAGTGAGGCCCTGAGCAACTCAGCAAGAGCCCATCTCAAAATAAAAAAATACTCCGGACGTGGTGGCGCACGCCCGTAATCCCAGCAGCTGGCTGGGGAGGCTGAGGCAGGAGGATCGCGGGTTCAAAGCCAGCCTCAGCAAGGACAAGGAACTCAGTGAGACCCTGACTCTAAATAAAATACAAAACAGGGTTGGGGATGTGGCTTGGTGGTTAAGTGCCCCTGGGTTCAATCCCTAGTACCAAAAAAAAAAAAAAAAAAAAAAAAAAGGAA
>JAJEJO010002169.1:101960-113141 GCA_020662805.1 Glaucomys volans
ACACCCAGAAGATCTGGGGGGAAGCCAAAGCAAAACGGTGGAAACCAGCCACCTGCCCAGAGACGGAAGCCACGCCTTGCCCTGAGCTGCCAGCAGTGGCCGGGGCAGCTGGCGCACAGGGCACAGCACTGACAGGCCTCAGCCACACAGCTCACCGCCAGCACGGGCCTGGGCCTGGCCAGCCAGCGCCGGGCAAGCCACCAGGGTGTGCCCGCCTGTCGCACTGGGCTGGTGCCCTCGCCCACTCCACCCAGTGCAGCAGCCCAGAGCCACAATCTGATGACCTCAATCTCCAGCTTCCCCAGGAGTGTGGGAAAACAGGCCACCCTGACGGGCATGCAGAGCCAAGGGCAGCACGCAGCACGGTGCTACTCCAAACCCTGAGTAGCATGAATCTGGACCAACAGGGTTGCTACTTTCCAAATCCTCATTAGCATGAATCTGGACCAAGAGTGTTGACCCAGTGCTGTATGAACTCTCAGAGCAGGACACTGAGCAGCCACCCCGCCGGGATGGCTTAGCCCCGCAAGAGTTCTCTCTGCTTTTTTTTTTTCTTTTGGTACCAGGATTGAACCCAGGGTGCTTAACCACTCAGCCACATCCCCAGCCCTATTTTGCATTTTATTTAGAGACAGGGCCTCACTGAGTTGCTTAGGGCCTCGCTAAGTTGCTGAGGCTGGCTTTGAACTCACGATCCTCCTGCCTCAGCCTCCCAAACCACTGGGATGACAGGCCTGCCCCAAGCATCCTGCAAGAATTCTATTCTTCACACTTGAATAAATTCTACTTTCACTCTCGCCTTCCATTGTCCCGTAAAAGAAGCTCAAGGTGAGCCGCTGGGGTCTCCTGCAACACTGAGGGCACAGCCCCATTTGGAGCAGCAGCACTGCGGGCTGCAAAACACCACTCGGTGGTAGTGGAGAGCAATCAGACTTTGCCAACCGCCACCCTTGGAAGCTGATGCCAGCAGGTGTCCCTTGCCGTGATTAGCTGCTAACACTAAAACAGGCTTCGTCGACTGCAGAGGCCTGCAGCTTACACAGACTCCACCGGCCAAAAGAAGCAGAGAATGGAGTTTCACCTCAAACCCCAATTTCAAGATCGATGAATGCACAAACCTCCATCTACACATACGACGGAATATCATTCAGCCCTTAAAAAGGAAGAAAATTGTGGTACCTGCTATAATATGGATGAACCTTGAAAATGTGCTAAGTGAAATATGCCAGTTAGAGAAAAGCAAAGACTTTATGTTCCACTGATGGGGGGTTTCTACACCCACCAAATTCAGAGACGGAAGCCTAACACGGGTTACCAAGGGCTGGGAGGAGAGGGGACTGAGGACTCATTAATGGAGATAGCTTCCACTGGGTTAGATGATACAGCTCTGGATATAGATGGTGGTGATGTGCATGTCCTTAATGTCACTGAGCTAGCTAGGTGTTTTAAATTGGTTCAAGCAGCGAGCAGTGGTGCACGCCTGTAATCCCAGCAACTCAGGAGGCTGAGGCAGGAGGACTGCAAGTTTGAGGCCAGCCTCAGCAACTTGGTGAGGCCCTAAGCAACTTAGCAAGACCCTGTCTCAAAATTAAATATGAAAAGGGCTGAGGGTGTATTTTAGCAGTAAAGCTCCTACTGGTTCAATTGCCAAAAAATTAAATGTTCCAATGCTCAACTGGTTATGTAATTTTGCCACATTTTTTAAAAAATCAAGTGCAACCTTGCAAAATCCGTGAGGTTCGGGTCCCGCTGCTGCAGGACCCGAGGGCGGAGGTGAGTCAGCGCTGGAAGGCGTGAGCGCCTGTGTCCAGACACGCGCAGGGTGTGGCCGGAGGAGGCAGGGCCGCTGGGCGCCGCCATGCGCCCGCCTGTCCCCGCTGCTGCGAAAGGGAGGCGCGGGGCCAGCCCTCCTCCCACAAACGCACCCCCGTCTGAGGGGGATGCAGCCACCTGCCCAGAGGGCCTGCCCCCCAGCGAAGAAGGCAGGGCCCTGGCGCCGGCAGGGCTGCCCAGCTAGAGACCCATCGCCCTCCGCCGCCTGCGACAGCCGTGGCAGGTCCCTTCTCGGATCCGGGCTCGGCCTCTGCATCAGGACGGTCAGACCCCACTCTGCGCAGCACGAGCGAGGAGCCCGGCCCTCGGAGCGAGTCCGGTGGACAAGTGCCAGACCCGGCTCTGCGGCGGTGACCCCGCTGGGGGCGCCTGTTCCCTGGTCTCCACTCTCAGGTGACTCACACGAGGCCGGCAGGTGGGAGCTGGAAGCTTCCCGACCTGAACAGCAGAGGCGGCCGGGTAAACCCGGAGAGGAGGCGCAGCCGCGAGCATCCCGGAGCAGAGGCGGCCAAGGCCACGAGCAGACGCCTGCGCTCCGCCGGGCCAGGACCCACCAAGCGCGTTATTAGCTTGGATTTTTTTGCGGGGGGAGTACCAGGGATTGAACCCAGGGACACTCGACCACTGAGCCACATCCCCAGTCCTATTTTGTGTTTCATTTAGAGACAGGGTCTCACTGAGTTGCTCAGGGCCTCGCTAAGTTGCTGAGGCTGGCTTTGAACTCACGATCCTCCTGCCTCAGCCTCCTGAGCCCCAAGGATTACAGGCGTGCCTGCGCCACGGCCCGGCTCTTGGATTCATTTTCTTTTTCCTTCCTGTATCTTGGTCGGGGATGGAATCCATGAATTGTCGCTGGCTGCACGTCTCACATATACAACCAGGAGACAAAGGCAAGGTTAGGGTGCTCCGTGCGTGTGCGTGTGCGCGTGCGCGCGCGTGTGCGCGCGTGTGTGCGCGTGTGTGTGCGCGCGTGTGTGTGCGCACAGGCACACTTAATGTTACTGTCTTTTACAAGCCAGGGGGAAAATACCTTTAGCCACTGTGACCAACACTCTCTCACACACACACACACACACACACACACACACACACGGGCAGCCCCTGCCTGTTTCACATCTGGAACGTTCTACTACCCCCACTCGGGATGCAAGAGCAGGGAGTTTCCTCCAAAGGCTCTGTGCCCGGTGGACAGCACCTTGCCTCGCTCCCTTCCCCCGCCCCCACGATGACACCGCTCTCTCCACCTTCCAGCCTGGGTGTGTTCAGAGCGAGATTTAAATGCTGTCATTCCATTCGGCTCAAGCACTGAGCCATGTGGCCTCCAGCCAAGCACTACGTCATCGCTTTTTATAGACGAGGAAACTGAGACAAAGACAGGGCAGGTGAAGGGCTTGAGGTGACTCCGTCGGTGAGCGATGGAAATGAAAGTGGGCCAGCCCCCTGTGGCCACCAAGTATCCTGCCTCACTTGGATCACGGTCCCTTGCAGCCTGAGTTCCAGATGTACCTTTGGTGGCCGCGGATGGGCTGGGGACCGTCTTTGCATCTCATCTGCATTCTGAATGCTCAGGGTCTTCTTCCTTTTTTTTTTTTTTTTCATACTACAAATTGGAACTGGGGATTGAACCCTGAGCCACACCCCCAGCCCTATTTTGTATTTTGCTTAGAGACAGGGTCTCACTGAGTTGCTTAGGGCCTTGCTAAGTGGCTGAGGCTGGCTTTGAACTCAAGATCCTCCTGCCTCAGTCTCCCCAGCTCCTGGGATTACAGACGTGCACCACCTCGCCGGGCTGCTCAGGGTCTTGATGGGCCCCCTGAGCTGTCCCTGACCTCGCCCGGCACAGTCTGGGCTGGCCCTGGTCACCGATCCCCTGTTCTCCCTGTTCAAGTCACTGCTTGCCGGGCGTGCCAGCAGAGTGAGAACTCGCCGTCTGATGGCCTCTCGCTCTGCCCTGGGAATCCACAGTGTGTCCATTGTTCCCCAGCACCAGCCCAAAGCTCCTGGTCCACTCTGCTGTCTTCCCAGGGCACGAGCATGTCTGAGGCACCTACCCACCCAAAGCGGCAGCCCTGGGACTGGTTCGTCCGTGCACAGCAAAGGAACCGATGCTGCCAACCGCCAGGAGCAGGCAAGGCACCGCCAGCCCTGAGACAGCAGAGCACAGAGAGCAGGTCTCCGTCCTCGAGGAGTTACACTCCAGGAGGGCAACAGAACCAGGAGGCCGACTTCAGACGCCATGAGAACAGCCCGCCAGGGCCCTGGGAGGAGGTACGCTGAGAGCAGGGTTTCCCAGCTGTGCTGCTGCGGGCCAGATGGCTCTCTGCTGGGAGGCACTGTAGGACGCCAAGCGGCATCACTGGCTCTCCCACCAAACGCCAGCAGGACCTCCCAGTGTCAGCAATCAAAACTGTCCTGAGCTGGGGCGGTGGCGCAGGCTTATGATCCCAGCAGCTTGAGAGGCTGAGGCAGGAGGATCAGGAGTTCAAAGCCAGCCCCAGCAACTTGATGAGGCCCTAAGCAACTCAGGGAGACTCTGTCTCTAAATAAAATATACAAATGGCTGGAGAGGTGGCTCAGTGGTCAGGCACTCTTGGGTTTAATTTCTGGTAACAACAACAAAAAAAAACCCGCCTGGAAACATTGCCAGATGTCCCCCAGGAAAGGCTGCAAAATCGCCCCCAGTTAAAAACCACTGTTCTCGAAAGCTCCAACAGCAGAGGGCCTGGGTTAGACCAGATTAGAACAGGAGCTCATCAGCTGTTGAGGGGAACCGTCACGCTGGAGTGCGTGGGAGAAGCAGTGACTAGTTTAAGGACGGCAGAGCTAAGCCACCAGGCACACAGTACGTGGCACTTCTCTGGGTATCTCTCTGGTTATGAAAAGGAAGGTATGTCCCCTTCCCACCTCACCCTCAGTCATGTCACCCATCTGCAAACAAGAGCAATCAACCTGAGGCTAAAGGTATTACAGTGAAGAAAGCAGCATTACAGACATAAAATTGTACTCTTAGGTGGTAAATAGGAACGTCACACAGGCTACCCGCAGCTCTGAAACAAATCCCCTTGATCAAACCATTCCTGAAGCTCCACCCTTTCAAAATCTTAGTTACATGCATCAGCTAATAATTCCCTTTTGTTTAAGTTTTTGAGTTCAGGGGGTTCTGTTCCATTGAGTTTTTGAGACCTCACACGGGAGCCAGCAAGGGCGGGCCCAGCGTGCTTCGGTAACAAATCACTCCTGCAAAATGAACCCTCCCTGGGAGAAGGGAAAACAGCATGAACCCACTTATGACCCTGTCTTTTTTTTTTATTTTTTTTCCTGGTACCAGGGATTGAACCCAGGGGTGCTTAACCACTGAGCCACATTCCCAGCTCTTTTTTATATTTTATTTAGAGACAGGGTCTCGCTGAGTTGCTGAGGCTGGCTTTGAACTCACGATCCTCCTGCCTCAGCCTCCCAGCCTCTGCGATGACAGGCGTGCACCACCGCTCCAGGCTCCCTATCATCATTTAAAGGTCTCATACCTTTCACCTTTACAAAAGCAAGGCTGGTACTGAGAGAAAGGTTCCCCTCAAGTACCAGACTAAGACCTTAAAACAAGAAAATGACCTTCCACGTACACACGTATCCAGTATGTGGCCCTAAAGAGCCAGCAGCTCCAGTAACGTCCTGCCCGCTCTTGCTCCCCAGCCTCCAGTCGTGCCCTCCAAGTGTAAAGCGGGGTGTGTTACCACCACCACGTGTGAGTTAGGGAGCTTTGGCCTCACACTCAGCCAGGACTTCCGTGCACACTGTGGGTCCTCGGGAAGCCCCTCCAGGACTCTGACTCCAGAGGTCTGAGCTGGGGCCTTGTGCGTCCCGGATTCAACAAACACCCAGGACGGCTGTCAATCAGGTGCTGTTCTGAGAACCATTCTTTGGAGCTGGGACCTCAGGACAGCGCTGGGCAGGGAGACATGAGTCAGAATCACTAATGAAGCCACCACCTCCAGACTGCCCAAACTTGCAAGCGAACCCCAGGGCGATGCCGGTGCACTCTCCATGCACCCGCGTCCAACCTGTGGGCCACTGATCCCCCAGCTGGTCCTTCTCTCCCAGCCGCTCGGCCGCCGGCAGTCCGCCAGCAGCCGTCAGGTGAGTGATGGGTCTGGTGACAGGGGCCCAGGCCACACACCCACCACCAGCAGCCTTTTCTGAATCTCTCTCCCCCAGAAATGTAAGCAGCGGAGGGACACCCCATGTTCTATTGAACCCCTTGGGCAGGTTCCTTCCACCAAAATGCCTCCTCAAAGTAACAAGTGACCACATTTCCATCACAATCATCTCTAAGATCATTTCTTTCACAGAGAATAGCTGGAGCTTGGACGTTTTCTGCTAAAATGTCACAGCACCAGATCTGCACTGTGGAAGGAAGCCGGGTCTTCCTTCCTTAGGGCAGTTACCTCCCCACTGTTAGACACAAATCGGCAAAAGCTAGAAGACACCCCCATACCTTTGCTGGGTGTCCTTTCCCTGACTTCTCTCTTATAAATGATAATACAGGTATAACACGCCAACACTGTGATGACACCGTGCTTCCCAAAGAATTTTCTTTCTTTGTTTAATTAAAAAAAAAAAAATAGCCAGGTGTGGTGGCACACACCTGCAATCCCAGTGGCTTGGGAGGCTGAGGCAGAGGGATCACAAGTTCAAAGCCAGCCTCGGCAACTTAACAAGGTGCTAAGCAACTCAGTGAGACGCCACCTCTAAATAAAATACAAGGGCTGGGTTGTGGCTCCATGGTAGAGCACTTGCCTGGCATGTGTGAGGCACTGGTTGGATCCTCAGCACCACATATAAATGAATGAAAAAAATAAAGGTCTATCAACATCCAAAAATATATTTTAAAATAAAATACAAAACAGGGCTGGGGTTGCATGCCCTTGAGTTCAATCCCCAGTACCAAAAAAATAAATTAAAAAACAAAATTGACCTCACTCTTGGCCACATGTCAGCAACGGACCCAGGATCCCACTGCCTCAGTTGCATACTGCCGTGACGACGCCGGGAAATAAGCAATCATGACATCTCAGGCATGCAGAAAACCAAAAAACAAGCGCTGATCATACACACGCACCAAGGGTTCATTCAGAGTCAGCTGGGGTGCGTGTCGGGCCGGGCAGCTGCATTTGGGGGGTCTGCATCTGGGCACCTTCATGCTCCTCTCTTTAACAAGAAAACAAAGAAGTACAGGAATTGTACCAAGGATCACCTGCATCGTGGAAGATCAGCTTTACGTGCTGGGATTCTGTGCCCCAGGAGTGGGAGTCACAGTCCAGGAAGGTGATCAGACCACACAGTGTCCGACCCAGACGCTCTCCTCCGTTCTCCCCACACCTGAGGTCCCGGATCACATACAGAGCAAACCACCCACAAACTGAATTCCCACAGACCATGGGAATGTTCCGCTCCCGCTTGGTGACAGAGGGAGGTGAGGGACCCGAGAAGGAGAGAAGGAATACGCAAACCCAACCCAGACCTCGCGGAGGCTGAATTCCACACTGGCCTTTCTGCAGCCTATTTTCTAGTTTCTATTTTGTAAAGACCTTTTCTTTCCTTCGCTCCTTGATAGAAAAATTGCTTAGACGCAACTTCTGGTTGGAATGACCTGAACCCTGTTCCGGGTGTCACGCAGCAAATCTGGCACCAGCGTGAATCATGCAAGGCAGAAGAAGCCATGCTGCAGGCGGGAAGGCTTGAAGGGCTGCAGTGGCTTCCACAAGAACAAAATCCTTCCACGGAGCCCTGGCTCTGAGCAGCCGGTGCTGACCAGCCCCCGGGGCTCAGGGTGTTCCAAGGGCGTCCGCTCTTGGAGAAAAAGTTAGACACCTGATTCCTCAGCAGAATGCCCAGCGTTGTGTTATCAGCAACTCTCCTGGGGTATTTCAAACATTCCTAAGTGGTCGACATAAAGTTCATTCATTCTTTTATTTTTATTTTATTTTATGGTACCAGGGATTGCACCCAGGGATGCTTAACCACTGAGCCACATCCCCAGCTCTTTTGGTATTTTATTTAGAGACAGGGTCTCACTGAGTTGCTTAGGGCCTCACTAAGTTGCTGAGGCTGGCCTTGAACTCTTGATCCTCCTGCCTCAGCCTCCCAAGCCACTGGGATTACAGGCGTGCACCACCTCAACCGGCTCATTCTTTCACTTCAAGGCCACGCATTTCACAGTGAAGTCACCTCCGAGGGGTGAATGGATTCTATTCCTGTGCTGGGAATTCATACCCATATGAATGTCAATTTCAAGATGTGATTTTGCACCCGGTTCTAAGCTTTGGCAGTCTGGGACCCTGAGACAAAATATTCCAAGAATTATGATCAGCTGTCAAAATATACTCTCTCCCCAGCTCTTCATGACCAGAATTGGAAGCTGTCACCAGCTGGGCCTCAATGAACCTACATGAACTAGTTTTTGTGCCAAACTAAACCACTTCCAGAATGTATTATTCATTTCAACACACTTTCTTTGGCCCTTTTTGTGAGCTGGTCACTATCCTCAGCCCTGAGTATGCAGACATTAAATAAGAAATGTGATCACTCCTCTTGAAGAGATGAAATGTGACAGCCACCAACAGGCAAGACCAATGTACAGAGAAGGGGTTGCAAACACATCGCCTGAGAACCAAACGTGGCTCCCAGATGTGTCCGGTTGGGCTCACCCAGGTTTTTGAAAGCACTCTGAACCAACATTTTTAAATTGGCCAAGTTCATTTTTTTAAAAAGCATCCAAGTGTCTAGGTTCTCTTGTTAAGAGCTAGCAATCCTAAAGCACAGTGAGACGGCATCACTTCCCTCGGAACAAAATACGCCCTTCCAGTTTACCCCAGTCTCCACCACGCCCTAATGTCCTTTAGAATAACTCCTCAGTATGAGTTTATCGTGACTGCTGGACAAGTGAAGACCTAGAAGAATCTCACATACACGCAGCAGCAATACAAGCTGATGGACTCTATGGAGGGTGATGTGCTGAAAAACAGTAAGTCTTAAAAAGATAAAATTCAGACGAGACAACTGATCTACTTCTGGACGCCCCTCCAAAGAAAATGCCAGAAGATGTTCAGCAAAATTCACGAGGATATTTATCAAAATGTTGCATAAAATAGGGAACGAAAAAATTTTTTAATTATAATTCCTTTTTTATTAGAGTATTAAATTATACATAGTATTTGGTTCATTTTGACAAAACGATACATGTAAGGAATTGGATTTCAATCCCCCTTGCCCCTGCCGTTTCCCTCGCCTCCTCCTTACCCCCTATATATCTTCTGTTGAGCTTCCTTTCACTCCTTTATTTATTGGGGTTTTTTTGTTGTTGTTTGTTTGCTTGTTTTTGGTTCAAGGGATTAAACCCAAGGGTGCTTAACCACTGAGCCACATCCCCAGCCCTATTTTGTATTTTATTTAGAGACAGGGTCTCTCTGAGTTGCTTAGGGCCTTGCTAAGTTGCTGAGGCTGGCTTTGAACTTACGATCCTCCTGCCTCAGCCTCCCAAGCCACTGGGCTTACAAGCATGCGCCACTGCGCTCGGCTTATTTATTTTAGGTTGGTACTTTCTGCACATACATGCAGGTGGAATTCTATTGGTCCATTTACACACATACGCCACAAGCTATCGTCTACTTCATTCCATATTCCCACCCCTTTCCCTTCCTTCCTCCTGTCTCCCACTCTCCTTCTACTCTACCAATCCATCGTATATCTTCATGATATCCAGCCTCCTCTCCTGACACCTTCTTTCCCTTGTTTTGCTCTAGCTTCTACATCTGAGAGAAAACACTCAGCTCTTGATTTGCTGATCTGGCTTATTTCACTTAGCATGGTTCTCTCCATTTCCATCCATTCACTAGCAAATGCCATTATTTCACCCTTCTCTAAGGCTGAGTGGAACTTCATTGTGTACATATACCACAATTTCGTAATCCACTCATCTGTCGATGGGCCTCTGGGTTGATTCCATAATCTGGCTATTGTGAATTGTGCTGCTATTAACATTGAAGGGACCGTATCATCCTAGCCTGCTGAATTTAGTTCTTCTGGATAGAATCGGAGAAGTGGGATAGCTGGGTCATGTGGTGGAGCCATTCCATGTTTTCTGAGGCGTCTCCACACTGCTTTCCAGAGCAGTTGGACTAATTTGCAGTCCCACCAGCAATGTCTGAGCGAGCCTTGCCCCCACGTCCTCTCCAGCCTTTAGTATTGTTACTGTTCTTGTTTGCAGCCATTCTGCTCGAAGAAGATGAAATCCTTGTAGTTTTGATTTGCGTTTCCCTGGTTGCTAGGGATGCTGAACACTCTTTCATGTATCTGTTGGCCATTTGTATTTCCTCTTTTGAAAAACTTCTGTTTCAACTGAAAACAATTTAAGTGCTCATACTCAGAGCAGGATTTAACATATTGCCAGACGACCAAAAATAGATCCTACAGTCATCAAAATGACCCACACGCAGTATTTTCAAAAGCCCGTGATACTGGGACTGGGGCTCGAGCTCAGTGACACAGTGCTTGCCTACTGCATGGGAGGCACTGTGTTTGATCAGTGCCTCAGCATCACATAAAAATAAATAAATAAAATAAAGTCATTAAAAAAAGACTTTAGAGCTGGGCACAGTGGACGCCTGTAATCTCAGCTCTTGGGAGGCTGAGGCAGGAGGATCGCGAGTTCAAAGCCAGCCTCAGCAACTTAGGGAGGCCCTAAGCAACTCAGTGAGACCCTGTCTCTAAATAAAATACAAAATAGGGCTGGGGATGTGGCTCAGTGGTGGAGTGCCCCTGGGTTCAATTCCCAGTACCAAAAAAAAAAAAAAAAAAAAAGACTTTAGGGCTGGGGTTGTGGCTCAGTGATCGAGTACTTGCCTAGCATGTGTGAGGCACTGGATTTGATTCTCAGCATCACATATAAATAAATAAAATAAAGGTCCATCGACAACTAAAAAAAATATATTTAAAAAAAAACGATTTTTAAAAAGTTCATGACATAAAGAAAAAAGAAAAATCCCAGCAAAATAGCAATATACTATATAATCCCATTTTCATAAGAAAACCAAACCTACAAATACATATGCAAGTGTGTGTACGGATGGATAAAAATACAGTGCTAACACATGCATTCCTCTGGGGTGGGATTATGGGCAATGTGCATATGTTTTCTTTTCATATTAACATCTTTCTGTATTCTACACGTTGCTTGGGCAGAAAAAGATTTAGATTTCATCAGGGGGGAGGAAAAAACCTGGAAGAGCAGACCAACTGCAGATAGGGAGAGATGGTCTCACAGGGTCACAATACTGTTTAAGTTTTTCAAAG
>JAJEJO010002169.1:113241-125204 GCA_020662805.1 Glaucomys volans
GGGGGGGGGGGGATTTTTTTTTAACAACTCGATCTTGAGCTCTGAATTCTTACCCAGTCACACAGACTTCAACAGGCTGAGTTGGAGGAGGAAATGAACACACTCTCCCTATCAGATGTAAATTCCAAAGCCTCACCAGGAATCCAGGTGGAGAGATACTAACTCCATTGAAATCGGCCGAAATGACAGCTCCTATGGCTACCCACACAAGGGGCTCCACCACTGCCACCTCTGGCCAGAACAAAGGCCCGGCCCGAAGACCCTCAACACAATTAAGTCAATATTTTCTCCACAGTTCAAAATGCTACAACTGGCAGACAACCATCCATATCATGGCAGAAAAGTCAGACATATGGCTAAGTATATTTAATATGCCTTAAAAATAAAATGTGGATTTTCTAGCCAACAAGATCTTAGGCAAGAAATTTTTTTTAATGTAAAAATTATGCCTACTTGTTACCCTCCAGAGAATTCAACTCAACAGCTATTTCCTGACACCTACAGAAGGCAGAGATGACACAATACCTACAACCGGGAGGCTGCCTCCAAGAAGCACGCGGTCAAGGACAGAAGACCCGCATGCAAATCTGCAATTGTCTCTTGAAATAATCCTGCCCATGCAAAACGAGAGCGAGGAGGAAGGAATCAGCAGTGTTGGTGAAATAGATCGCAAAGAACAGAAGAAGGAGGAAAATAAGCAGAATTGCTTGAAAATATGTAGTAGCACATTCTGTTTCCTAGCTGGTAAACACCCCGTGAGTCCTCTTTCAATCCCAGGAGCAGCTCAGCGGGGTCAGCAGGCCTGACGTCTCTGGCAGCAATCGCTCCTGCCCAAAACGGGCGCCTCCTCGCTGAACCATCCGTATTTAGGACTCAGCTTGAGGGGTCAAGTACAAAGGGCTCCAGGCAAGGGGGTCAAGACATTTCTAATGTGGAAACCCAAGGTAAGACTCTTGGAGCCAGGTGACGGTTTGAATCGCACCTTTACCGCAGTCTGGATGAATCACCGGCCTTTACAGCTGATTTGCTTGCAGCTGAAATGAGAGTAAGATCCTCTACCCAGGCAAACCCTTTAACCCAAGTCTCAGTGACATGTCAGAAGATCAATGAATCATACTTACAGCTGGGCACATGGCTGCAATAAATAATACTTACAGCCAGGTGGGTGTCATCCCAGGGGCTCAGGAGGCTGAGGCAGGAGGATGGCAATCTCAAAGCCAGTCCCAGCTACTTAGGGAGGCACTAAGCAACTCAGTGAGACCCTGTCTCAAAGTGAAAAATAAAAAGGGGCTGGGGATGTGGCTCAGGAGTTAAGCACTCCCTGGGTTCAATCCCTGCTACAAAATAGGTAGGTAGGTAGGTAGGTAGGTAGGTGGGTGGGTAGATAGATGGATGGATGTACTTACAATGACTAATCTACCACCCCTAATTCAATTCCAAGGCTAACCATGAAGCTGTATCTTCAGGCAAGATTTCTCAACCTCACCCTTATTGAAATCCGAGGCTGGCTAACGCTCTGTTGTTAGGGTTGAATTGTACATTAGAGGACGTGCTTATGTTTTGGATATGAGGTGTCCCCAAAAACCTCCTGTTAAATGCAGGACTATTCAGAGGTGAAATGATTAGATTATGAGAGCTGGAACCTGACCAGTCCATCCTAGTTTGCATGGACTGACTGGGTGGTGACTGTAGGCAGGGGGGACACAGCTGGAGGAGGTGGGTCACTGGGCATGTGCCTGGACGGGTGCATCATCCTTGTGGCCCCTTCCTCCATCTCTCTGCTTCCTGACCCACTGTGAGCTGAGCCCGTTCCTCTCCATGATGTTCTGCCTCACCTTGGACCCAGAGCAACACAGCTGCCCATCTGTGGACTGAGACCTCTGAAACTGTGAGCTTGAAATAACCACTTCCTCTACGTCATTCTTGCAGGTATTTTGGTCCCAGTGATGGAAAAACAGACTAAAACAGATGTTCAGTGCATCTCTGACCTATTTACTAAATGCCAGTAGCATCCCAATCATTAATTGTGACAACCAAAAATGTCTCCAGACGTGGTCAAATGTCCCCAGGGGGTGAACCACGGCTTCAGCCTTGCTCACTGATGAGTCGCGCTGCTCAGCTAAAACTGATCACAGCTGCTGTGACGGAGGCAGCTGATGGGTCAAGCAGAGCATGGAGTGTTTCACGTACAGCATCTGGTCCCACTTCCATGGGCCCGACACGGTGGGTATGATCCTCGTCTTCATCCGGGAGAACTGATATTCTGCAAGTTCACCTGCCCGTGATCTCTCAGCTGGAGGGAGAATCCAGGTGACTGACTCCCAGTCACAAAGAACTACTGCCTCCCAGACATTTTCAGCAAGGGAGCTCAGCCACAGTGCCAGGAAAATCAGAGGATCTCAGAATCGCACCCTTGAGGTCCCTCCAAGCTGATACTGGCCAACCTGGGATACCCAAGAAATAAGGAGACCAACTTGCCCTCCCTCCACGTTTCACCACAACCTGGGACCTGAGGACAACCATTCGAATCAATTCATCACCGGTGACACTGTGGACTTACACCTCACCCACGCGTGGGCTTCCTTCCAACCTGTGTAAACCAATTCAGGCGGAGCCATTTAAAAAGACAGCATTTATTATTTTTAAAATGTCCAATCTCATCAGCAATTAGAGAAATGCAAATTAAAACTACACTGAGATTTCATCTCACTCTAGTCAGAATGGCAATTATCAAGAATACAAAGAACAATAAATGTTGGTGAGGATGTGAGGGAAAAGGTTCATACACTGCTGGTGGGACTTCAAATTGGTGCAACCACTATGGAAGGCAGTATGGAGATTCCTCAGAAAACTTGGAATGGAACCACCATTTGACCCAGTTATCCCATTCCTCAGTTTATACCCACAGGACTTAAAATCAGCATACCACAGTGACACGGCCTCTTCAATGTTTATAGCAGCTCAATTCACAGTAGCTAAGCTATGGAACCAAACTAGGTACCCTTCAACAGATGAATGCATAAAGAAAATGTGGTATATATACACAATGGAATATTACTTAACCATAAAGAAGAATGAAATTATGTCCTTTGGATGGAAGTGGAGACTATCATGCTAAGTGAAATAAGCCAATCCCAAAAAACCAAGGGCTGAATGTTCTCTCTGATATGTGGATGATAAACCACAATCAGGCAGGGCAGTTTACTGGCTTGGAGAGGGAGGGATTAGGGGAAAGTGAGGGGGAGCGGGAATGGGAAAGAAAGTAGAATGAACGGGACATAACTTTCCTATGTTCGTGTGTGAATAGACGACCAGTGAAACTCCACATCACTACAACCACAAGAACCGGAAGTCAGACTCCATGTATGTATGATATGTCAGAATGCACTCTACTGCCATGGATAACTAAAAAGAACAAATTTTAAATATATTTTTTAAAAAGACAGCATTCGAATCATGCAGGAAGAAAATGAGGCTTCTTCTATTCTTAAAGAGCTTTCCAGAGACCGGGGTACCCAGTCTGCATCTTCAGGAGCTTCTCTGTTCTCCCCAAGGGCTTTCAAACAGGAACACTCAGAATAAGAGAAGCCAGGCTCGGCCGGGCTCTGCCGTGTGCCAAGCCCCGTGCCCTGTTCTTTTACTTCAACCTCCACATTTTATTCCTCCATCAACCCTACAAAGTAGGTTGTCATATCGTCCTCATTTCCAGAAGGTGAACTCACAGCGCAAACAGGGAAGGATCCTACCTGGGGTTACCCAGCTCGTCAGGGAAATGCCTGCCTTCTAAGCCAGCCACCCCGGGCCTAAAATCGGAATTTACATCATGTCGATAAACTGCTCCCTGCGGTTATTCTGTGAGCGGCATGGCGGTCCTGTTGCTACTGTGTGTGGCAATGATTTTGAGACATGGCCTCTGGTCAGGGCATGATTGCCCTTGATTGCACCAGCGTGCACTGTCCATGACGAGAGCCCCGAGTCTTGTTTCCTAACAGACTGAAAGATTAGCCTTAACGCGAAAACATACCCGTGGCCATTACCAGCCACACGCCTCCATCTGCAGTAACAGTGAGCTCAGCACCTTAGCCATGAGAATGTGACTGTCTTGCATAACGCACTGTCATGACACTGGAGATGGTGACAGAAAAACTGTACACGGCAGGGCTCGGTGGCACCTGCCTGTAATCCCAGCAGCTCTGGGGGCTGAGGCAGGAGGATCCATGAGTTCAAAGCCAGCCTCAGCACCTTAGTGAGGCCCTTAGCAACTCAATGAGACTCTGTCTCTCAATAAAATATAAAAAGGGCTGGAGGTGTGGCTCAGTGGTTAGGCGCCCCTGGGTTCAATCCCCAGTACCAAAAAATTTAAAAAAAAAAAAAAAATCATGGGGGCAGACAGGACTAAAAGACTGGGGTCATGGCTGGGCTCCAAAAGCGATGTTGTGCACAGGCCCATCCCAGGGCCAAGATCCTCAGGTCTCCAGTTTAAGTCAACCACCTGGGGATCCTTGTGACTGTCATTTCCCAAATTCACCTAACGCCTAGGCTAAGCATTCAGATCAAAGCCTCTTCCAGGCAAACGGTTAAAACTGGAAGTAGAAATTAAAAGTGACCTTGTCTGTGACCCCCAAGGAGGCTCTATAGGATTCTACCTTTTTTTTTTGATTGAACCCAGGGGTGCTTAATCACTGAGACACATCCCTACCCATTTCTATGTTTTTATTTTGAGACAGGATCTCAATAAGTTGCTTAGGGCCTCACTAAGTTGCTGAGGCTGGCCTTGAATTTGTGATCCTCCTGCCTCGGCCTCCCGAGTCTCAGGATTGCAGGTGTGCACCATCATGACCAGCCCCTCTTCTCCTTGAGAGGAGACCAAGGACCCAAATGTACGTACTTGTAAACCGTCCAACGTTCCGACCAATTGAAAGAGGCCAGCAGCGGTCACTGTCACCACAAGGCGTCCTGGCTCCTCGGTCAAGCTCCATTTCACAGAGCCCGAGACTGCGGATTCAAACAGATCACGTTTGACGGGATCCATCACGAACCAGCCTCGTTCCCAGAGACGTCCAAACAACACGGTTCTCAGAGGCGGGCAGAGGAGCTCAGGAGAGGCTTGCTCCAATCCTGATCGTGACACGAGACACTGGACAAGTACCTGAGTACCTAGCACACGCCGGGACCATTCCCGTGCTGGGGAGAGAGCAGGGGGTCGGCAAGACGGGGTTCTGGGGGTTCCAGAGGGAACGTCACGCGTCAGAGAAAGCAAAGCACAGGAGGGGACATCAGAAGTGGCCTTGGGGTTACTGTTTGCCACCTTAAAGGAGACTTTCGAGAAGCCCCTGAGGGGCCTGAGGCGAGCCTGAGCATGGCTCGTGGGACCGCAGGCCGCAGGGGCAGCGGGGTGACTCGCAGACCAGACGCTACAGGCCAGCAGGGGGGACAGCGGCACGGGACCCTCCCGCGAGCCCGCACCACGCGCAGCCCCGCAGGCGTGGGGCCCTGAGGGGACTGAGCCCAGCACTGAGAAGAAGGGATAAAGTTAAAAACAAAATGCGGCTCCGACAGGACGCGGGAGTTGGTGTAGGGACTTCAGCTCCCACTGGACGAGGCCCCAGAGATGACCAGACGGCGGCGGCCTCCTCCTCGGCTGCTCACCTGTTAGAAGAGACCCCCCGGCCCCGCGGGGCACTGGCGGGACCCCGGCCTCCCGGCTGCAGGCGCTGCCCCGGAGCTGCCTCCAGACCCGCCCAGCTGCCCACGACAGCTGCCACCGGGGAGGCGCCTGCGGGGAAGGGACCGAGCTCAGGAGGCGCCCGGCGAGGCCGGGGGGCAGCTCCAGGCTCCCGGGGCCTCTCCGAGGTCACGGATCTCGCGCGTGAGCTGCGTGAGGACAGGCAGGGAGGCAGCGCCCCACCTTTAGGACGTGACTGGCAGTCCTGGCGAAGCCGACAGCCTGTGCTTCCAGCGACACTCATCCGTGTATCCTGTCACCCGTCCCGCGACTCCAGGAGAGCGGGTGTGTGAGGCAAAGGAGCCCTAGGTGACAAAGCACACCCTCCACGCGACCCCGCGGGGAGATCCTCAGTCCTGCCACCCAAAACTAACCACCCAATGCAACGAGTCAAGTGCATGCGGCTGCCTCACAAGGTCAAGGTCAAGTTAACCTATTTATTAAATAGCAGAGCCCATGGTGAAGGGTGGTGATGGGGAAGAACAGGCAGGTTGGACTCCCTGTCCCTGCATGATTTCTTGTGAAAGTCACAGAGTGTCCCACGTGCCAACTAAAAATATTCCTCTAAGAGTGGTCTTGCCGGTGCAGTGGCACACGCCCGTCATCCCAGAGGCTCAGGAGGCCGAGGCAGGAGGATCGCAAGTTTGAGGCCAGCCTCAGCAACTGAGCCCTAAGCAACTCAGAGAGATGCTCTAAATAAAATATAAAAAAGGGCTGGGGACTTAGCTCAGTGGTCAAGTGCCCCTGAGTTCAATCCCCGGTGCCCTCAAAAACCAAAAACAAAAAACACAAGGCAGAGACAGAAAGCACGACTTAAGAGAGAGAACCAAGACCTGACTGCTGGATCGCAGCAAAGACCTGGTCCACTGCTGGCCAAAAACTGAACAGGGACAGATTAACAGAGGTAGCGTCATTCCTAAGGATTGGCAGAGGGCAGGTCCCACATCAACACAAAACAGGAAAACACACACGCACACACATATATACACACACACACATGAAAAAAAAGACCCTAAACTAGAAAAGGAATGGAAAGAAATTAATGATATGTATGTGCACATGTAAAACCATATAACAACAAACCCCACTCTTATGTTCAACTACAATGCACCAATAAGAAATATAGAAAAACGCTAAGATTGGTAAGTAAAAACCACATACATGAAAAAGGAGAAATGAGCCTAGTTGCACCTGTCATCTGAGTAAGAAGAAACCATGGAAGATTCACTCAAGCCTACAACAAATTTCAGTGAGCACCTATTATCTGCTGTGTATTATTTTAGGGCTTGGGAAACAGAGAGGGAAATCAGAGCTCAGTTTCTTGTTTCCATGGAACCTACATTCGAGTGGCAGAGGAAACAGACAAAAAAGAAAAAAGACCAAAGATCATGTGAGAGGCAAGGAGGCAATGAAGACAAAGCAGGTGAGGAGATGGTCCTGGACACAGGGAGCCCCTGCATGCAGTCGGGGTGTGCCAGGAACCTCAGGCGGCTGGGAGAACCAGTTATCTGCTCCCCTCCCAGCTGCAGCTCTACCACCAATCAGGCTCTCCTGCCACCAGATGCTAAATCTTAAGGAGAACCCAAAACACCCAAGGTCAGACGTTCTCTCTGATATGTGGATGGTAAAACACGACAAGGTCGGGGAGGTAGAAAAGAAGTTCACTGGATTGGACAAAGGGGAATGAAGGGAGCGGGGGGAATGGGAAAGACAGTGGGATGAATGGACATCACTTTCCTGTGTTCACATATGAATATACGACCAGGAGACTCCACACCATGTACAACCACAAGAGTGGGAAGTCACACTCCAGGTATGTATGATGTGTCAGAATACTCTCATGGATAACTAAAAAGGGGAAAAAAAAACTACAATGTAAAATCAATAAATTTAATACAATATGTAAAAAAAAATCTTACAAATAAATTCAACCGAAAAAAAAAAGAAATCCTTGGGAAGACGACACCATAAGGTCATTGAGGAGATCAACGAAGTCCCCGCTAAAGACACACTAAGTCAAGAAGTTAATCTTATGACCGACCACCTAGGAGAAAGAGGAAGCAAGCCCAGATATTCACAGGAAACAAACCAAGAAAGGGCACTGTGTCTTTAAAGAAGCGGGGAAATAGGGCTGGAGCCAGGGGTGGTGGTGCTCAGGAGGCTGAGGAGGCTGAGGCAGGAGGATCACAAGTTCAAAGCCAGCCTCAGCAACTTAGCGAGGCCCTAAGCAACTCATTGAGATCCTGTCTCTAAATAAAATATAAAAAGGGCTGGGGATGTGGCTCAGTGGTGGAGGGCCCCTGAGTTCAATCCATGAAACCAAAAAAAAAGTGATCTTGCTAAGAACAAAACAGATTGATTGTTTTTAAAGTTTTTTGGGGTTTTTTTGTGTTTGTTTGTTTGTTTGTTTTAAATGCATAGCCAGGCCTGATGGTGCATGTCTGTGATCCCAGCTGCTTGGGAGGCTGAGGCAGGAGGATCCCAAATTCAACCCCAGCCTCAGCAACTTAGCAAGTTCTAAGCAACTCTGAGGGACCCTGTTTCTAAATAAAACACAAAAAGGTGGCTGGAGATGTGGTAGGGCGCTTGCCTAGCATCTGTGAGGCCCTGGGCTGCACCCCCAGTACTGCAAAAAAATGATAAATAAATAAGTAAATAACAAGTAAAATAAAAGACAGGGAAAAAATAACAAGATGTTTGTGTTACATACGCTGCTGTCACACCCTCTAACTGGTCAAAGAAAATACACAACATCAAAACAAAGCGAAGAATGAACTATACTCAACTGTGTGTGGTGGTGACACCCTTGCTGTGGTGGGAGGGTCTGGCAACACCGTTCTGGCCTTTGAACTCTGTCCTATTTATTGTCCACTCTGCTTTTTTTTTTTTTAAGTGCAGGGACAATTTCAGTTCCTGAGTAATTTGCAGAACCACAAAATTCATCTACAAAAATATGGAAGCATGACCTATAATATACCCATTTGGGAAGCCCCATCACACCGTCTGAAGTCTCCGGAGCCTGGGTTATTCAGGGAAGCACAGCATTTCATGAGCGCAAAGGACGGAAGAGAGACACACCCGCTTATTTTGGGCTTGAAGAAACTCAGACCCAAAAAGAGTGACTTGCCAGAAGTGACAGAATGCTCTGGAACCCAGGCCCCCTGCCTCACTGCAGGCCTGTCTTCTCAACTGCAGGCTGCACCCTAGAGAAAGTTCCAGAGACATCTGAGGCCTTGGGAGAACATCCCCAGGCTCCACCCTAGTGTTTCTGAATCAATAATGCTGCCAGGAGGTCAGGGAATTTGCATATGTCACGGGGTCCCAAGTAAAACTAATGCCTCTTGGTCTGGGGACTCCACCACCAGACCCAACGTCCCAGGAATTAAAAGCAAGAAGAGCTTTGGGATCAGACTCGGCTGAATTCCAACTCTCTCTCTGCCACTTCTGGTAGCACCCTTGAAAAATTTACCCAGACGCTCTGAAAATCAGTTTCCAACATTTGAGTCCAGTTCGAGAACTGAAGGGAGAAGGACCACAGAGCACTGTCCAGGCAGAAAGCTTGGCATATTCTGCTTTCTTTTTCTTTTTGTTTTGGTGCTGGGCAGGCTTAACAGGGCATTGCACATGCCAAGCATACCTTGGCTGGATGTATTCCAACACAAGAGCTTTAAAAAAAAAAAAAGAGCTATTAAAACCCAATGAACAAAATAGTAGACTGAGACAGACAGCATTACCCTATGAAAATGAAAGATTATATGAACTGTGTGAATAAAAATAAATTAAAAAAAAACAATGAAAATACCTTGCAGACACTAATTTTCATATCCCACTTGCTATGGAGGCCTTCATTGAGTAGCCTCACTATTGTGGACCCACTTACTTTCCTGTCAAATATATGTATGATTGTGTTAATCAGCTTTCCATTACTGTTACAAAATACCTGAGGTAATAAATTTAAACGGGGAAAAAAAACCACCATCTACATCATATACCAAAGTCTCCCTAATTATAGAGTTTTTTCCTCTCAACACTAGAGAGGCCAAAATTCAAAAGACAAACAAGATCAGAGATTGGCAAATGTTTGGAACTAATGGAACACTAACAGCACCTTCATTCACAGCAGTCGAACATGGCAAACATTACGAAGGCCTGCCAGAAAGCAAAAGGGCAACCGGACTAGTCAGTGTGTACAATGGTTTATTATTCAGCAATAAAAACAAAGGCCAGGCACCAGGGCACATACCTACAACCCCAGGTATGTGGGGGCTGAGGCAGGAGGATTGCAAGTTTGAGGCTGGCCTGGGTAACTCAGCAAGACCCTGTCTCGAAATTTTTAAAACTTTTAAAACAGGTGGTAAAGCACCCCTGGGTTTAATCTCCAGTACTACAAAAACCAAAATAAGGAATGATGCACACAACAGGAAATCTCCAAAATATTTTGTTGAGTTAAAAAAAAAGCCAGACAGAGCCAGCAACGTGTGCACACCCAGCAGAATCCCAGCAGCCCGGGAGGCCTCAGCAACTGAGCCTCAGCAACTGAGCCAGGCCCTAAGCAACTCAGCAAGACCCTGTCTCTAAATAAAATATATAAAAGGCTGGGGATGCAGCTCAGGGGTGAAGCACCCCGATTCAATCCCTAGCACTCCCCCGCCCTCCCAAAACAGCCCAGACACCAAAGAGTACATACTACAAGACTTCCCTTTTATAAAGTTCAAGAACAGAGAAATCTAAGGTAAAAAGGAATCAAAGGGCCTTTGGCAGAAGGAATTAACTGGAAAGAAACAACGCGGGCATTTCTGGGGTGGTGAGAATGTTCTTCATCTTGATTGCAGCCTGAGTACACACATTTGTCAGAACTCATCAAATTAGACACATAAGATCTGTGCAAACTTGATTGAAACATTACACAATATACACATGTAAAGAAACATCCCCCGGTAACCATGAATATGTGCAGCTTTTATCTTTTTATGTATCAGAAACGATTAATTAAAATTCTAAGAAGACACGGGTACAGTGGTGCATGCCTCCTACTTGGAAAGATAAGACAGGAGGATCAGAAGATTGAGGCCAGCCTGGGCAACTTGGGGAGACCCTGTCTCAAAATACAAAAATAAAAAGGGCTGGGGGTGTGGCTCAGAGGAAGAGCACACCTGGATTCATGCTTAAGACTGCAAAAACATTTTAAAAGATCATTAAAAAAACAAGTTGTGCAGCTGGGAAAAGTGGAACACCCCTATAATCCTAGCGACTCGGGAGGCTGAGGCAGGAGGATCGCGAGTTCAAAGCCAGCCTCAGCAACTTACTGAGGCCCTAAGCAACTCAGCAAGACCCTGTCTCTAAATAAAGTATTTTAAAAAGAGCTGGGGATGTGGCTCGGGGATCGATCACTTCTGGGTTCAATTCCCTATACAAAAAAAAATGTTGTACATCTTACTATAGTTAAATGATACCTTAATGCAAATTTAAAACAACATATATATAAATATATACATATATATTTTTAAGGCATTTTGTGACAAAGAACTGTCACAAAATTAGCAACTCCAACCCAGTAGGTTTATTTAGTTTGATTCCTTCACAGCCCCGTCCTGCTTGCAAAATACCATTTGCTAAGGACTATTTTGGTCCATGCACCTTTCCAAAGAACTGCCATGAAACAGAATCTTCTCCCACAAGACAACCATGACATTTCCACACCGACAGTATTCACAGTGACCCGTGTCCCTGGGAGCGGCTAACTCCCACAGAAGGAACATGCCTCTGTACCGTGCACCAAGGATGGGCCCACCTCCTACGATTCAGATGCTGGAACGTAATGTCTCAGTGAGACAGAACTCGTGATGTGGTTGAAATCACATTCTCACCATGAAAGAGGGAATGGAGGACCGGTAAAATGGTTTCTCTAGGGCCACCTTTTACAGCAATGAAGTCGTCAGGTGAGCTGACTCTGCCCACGTGACTATTACATGAAGAAGCTTTCACACTCTAGTGGAAAAGTTTTCCAATCAGCATTGTTTTCGATCATCACAAACAGGTCCCAACCCGGCTCGGAGGCGCATGCACTTGGGAGGCTGAGGCAGGAGGATTGCGAGTTCAAAGCCAGCCTCAACAATTTAGTGAGGCCCTAAGCAACTCAGTGAGACCCTGTGTCTAAATAAAATACAAAATAGAGCTGGGGATGTGGCTCAGTGGTCAAGTGCCCCTGAGTTCAATCCCTGGTACCCCACCCCCCCCC
>JAJEJO010002169.1:125304-138973 GCA_020662805.1 Glaucomys volans
TGATTATCTCACCCAACTTTCCCCAGTTCCATCAATGAGGAAGCCCTGTCTCAGAACCCTGTCGTTACTCATGAAAGGGAGTGGCTCACCCACACAGCATCTTGCACACTGCAAATGAGCCCAAATTCAGTACCCACTAAACACCACCAGGTACCCCACAGGATGGTCAGGAACCCCTGTCTGCTCATCCTCTGCCTTTACTCCAAAATGACCCTCAATGGAGACCTGCAGCTGCTCCCACCAAATGCCTGACACGATATTTTCTCTGAAATTCCATCAAGTCATCATCATCCAGGTAAGTGGCATTAAATTCATGATCCAAGTTCCTGGATAAATAAATAACTGCTCAAATACAACTCGAACATAAAAATAATAGCTCATCTTTGTTGAGCACTTACTATGTACTGGCACTGTTCTGGGCATGTTCCCCTTATTAGCTTACACAATATCCACAAGCTGGTTTACAGATAAGAACAGAAGAATATATCATGGGCAAGGCAAGGGGACCTCAAGCAAAAAGAGAGATGTGCAAGTGAAGGAATTGGGTCTTTCCCCCTCGGTGAGTCCACCACCTGCATAGAAATGCATAGAACCACAAGGACTGACCTCATGGTTCAAAGTAAAAAAAACCGCAAGATGCGCAGTAAGGGAGCAAGAAGGAGGAAATACTTGCTCATTTGCAGGATGCTGGAGGGCTTCCTGGAGGAAGTGTCCAGGTGGAAGATAAGGACACAAAGGACAGAGCCTTCTGCTGCTAAATGTCAGCCCTCTCAGCTCTCAGAGCCACCAAAAGGCCTGGCTACCCCCACCTCTGTCCCCTCCTCCATCTCATCTGGAAGAGGCTTGTTTCTGGGAGGGAACCGGTCTGTCCAGCCCTCCTTTCCTTTGCCACATTCCTCCAGCTGCTGCCCTTCCTATGGAAACACATGGAAACTTTTCACCACATTCAGCCCCACCACCTCCTTTGCTTTCATTGAGAACCTGCGTCACGGTGCTGGGTGCAGGGCTCCGTTTCAGTCGTTCTCACAAGGGTAGATCCAGGGACAGCCCTGCCTGTATCAAACTGAGGCATAGGGACCTACCACCAGCTGCAGAGGCATCAAATGCATCTTTTAAGAGGCCTTTCCTCCTTCGCAGACTTCTGATGAGGAATCTGCTTTCCTCACCTCCTCAAAATCAGCCCCCTCCCCCAGGACCTAAGGATCATCCCCCAACCCCTCCGGCTCCTGGCTTAAAGCTCCGTAACAAGGGAACACTTCTGGCGGCTGTGTGACCTTGGACAAGTCGCTTAACTAACGTCAGTCCCGGTTTCCTTCTTTGCACTGTGGGATTTATAAAAAGTCGATCTTAGAATTGTGAACCGTAATGAGATGTGCAAATAAAGCTTTCGCAGAGTCTCGCACCAGTAAACTAACAGTGCACAACGGTTCTCATCATCATCAATAATGACGACGATGCTGGTGGCAGGGTAAACTTGGACAGGATTCGAGCCGTGAGCGAAACACTCCCCCCTCCCCCCACACCGCGGTGGAGACACATGCGTCACCCAGCTGTGGGTGGGTGCTGGCTCTCCACCCGCGGATCGGGAATCTCCAGGAGGTCACAATAGCCCACCTGGAGGGGATGCAGGACGAAGCTAATTTCCTGATTGCAGAGAGCCAATAAACCTGGCCCCTCGCCTTCCACATACCCAAACACCAGGTCTAGGAGCCGACGAACCGGTGCAAGAATGTCAAAAGCCACCAGCGCTTCACCACTCGCCCAGGAGGCCGGGGACGCGTCCACCGTTGCCGCTGCCTCAGTTCCCCAAGTCCCCTTCAGGCTGCGGCGAGGCTGTGCAGCATTTGGGGGCTGAGATAACAGGTTGGCACATCAGGCCTGGGGAACATCTCCCCGCTTCCCTGCGCGAAGCCAGCCCCTACCCAAAGGCAGGTGGGCAAACGACCCACAGCCTCGCAAGAACTTTGTGCCTCTCACCACCACCGGGCGCACGGCCTCAACTTCTCTCTGCTGCGCTCCGAGAAGGAACGCAGGAAATGGAGGTGGTGGGGCACCCCCACAGGCCGCCCCTCTCACCTGGGTGCGCCCCCCAAGGGCACGCCCCGTCCTACCTTGTCTGACGGCTTTGAAGGTGACGGCCTCCTTGCAGCTGTCGATGACTCCCAGCACGTCATAGCGGGGCAAACCGGACACCCGGACCCCCTGCACCTCCAGGAGCAGCTCCCCCTCGCTCAGCTTCGGGCCCTCGCCACCGCCGGGAAGCCCCGCCGCCTCTGCGGCCGCCACCGCTCCCACATACGGAAACTCTCCATTCTCCGCGCCCCCCAGCACCGTCACCCCCAGCTCGCCCTGGGCTCCCCGCTGCACGGTGCATTCGTGAACCCTGCTAGTCCAGTGGTTCTTTTTCTGGATCACTTTCGACATGATGAGTTTAACCCCTCCTCCAAAAATAAAAATTAAAAAAAAGTAAAATGAGAGACAGGTGCCCCCACAGCACAAGCCCCCAAGGCTCCGCTGGCTCACGGGAGGGACATCTCCGCCCAGACAACCGCGGGAGGCACTCGGCAGCCCGCTCCCGCACACGCGCGCGCACTCAGGCCATCACCAAACTAACTTTCCGGGCTTCTCCGCGAGCCCCGCACGGGCGCCCGCGAGCTTTGTTTGCATTCCGGTGCCTCTCGGTCCACGTCCCGGCGCCGGCCGTGCTCTCCCGGGCCAGAGTCCACTCCGCGCCTCTCGGTGGTTTTTCCCCTCTTCCTTTCTTTCTTGCCTTTTAGAAATGCGGCGCCTCCTCTTCGCTCCCCGGCTCGCTCTCCCCGCCGCGGGCCGCTCCGGAGGACGGGCAGCCCTTCCAGCCAGGTGCTGGGAGCCCGGGGACCCGCTGGGGGCGGGGTGCGGGCACCGGAGGGGAGCGCCCGCGGCCCCTTTAAGCAGATACAAAGGCTCGACTTGTTTTGTTACAGTTCATTCTATTCCGCGCCGCGGAGCCCGGCGGCCGGCGAGGGGAGACGCGCGCGCATGCGCCCCGCGGCCGCCTGCCGGCCGGCCGGCCCCGCCCCTCCTCCCCGAAGCCAGAGATTCCTACGTGCTTCCCGTTGGGTCCTAAAGCCGACGCCTACGAGGAGGCCACTGGCCCTTCCTCCTCCACCGCTCTGATTCTTCCTCCTTTTCTTTCAAACCGATCGACTGGACCAGTGGCTTTGGGGAAGAGGGAGGCGTGCGGGGTTTTACCTCCCCGACCGCTTGCAACTTGCGCAACGGCAGCAGGCTTTGGCGGTCCCCAACCATTGCAAACAGGTGGGGGTGGGGAGGCCGCGCACTCGCCCGGCGCTCGCTCTCGCGCACCAGCGCGCCCTCGCCCGCCCGAGCCTCCTGGCCGCCCTCGGCCAGTGGCTGGCCACGCTGTCGGTCACCCAGCCTGGCTTGTCCGCCGCCTCCGCCGCATTTCCCTCTAAAACCTGGGACCCACCCGGGGGCGCGCTGCTCCCCGCCTCCCCTGCCCACGGGTTCAGGTCGTGGCGCGGGGTCGTGGGGGTGTCCTGCGACCCTGGGGAGGGGGACGGCGGGTCCCGACAGCCCCCCAGCTGAGATCCCCGTGCGCTTCCAACGCGCCCACACGCACCTACGCCCGCACCCTTAAACTTTGGGGCCAACTCTTTAGGACATGGGGAGGCTGTAGGCGAGGGAGGGACGCCAAAGGGCCACTGGTGTGGCCTTGGACCCGAGGCCCCGTCTAGCTTTCTAACTCCTTCCCGCAAAGACTGCGGCTGCCGGTTCTCAGCCCCGGGGTCAAGTTCCTGGTGGAGCCGGACAGCCTTCGAACTCACTTCGGGGACAGCGAATAAAGGTCCCCGCGGGTATGGGACAGGAGCCCGCGCGCTGGCACCCGCGCGGGTGTGGGTGCGGCGGCCACCTCTCGGAATCCGCGGCCCCAGGGTCGCGGCGGTGCCAGCGCCGCCCTCAGGCGGGGTGGAGAGCGCCTGTGCCCGCCAGGCTGGGGACAGGCCAACTCCACAGCGGGCCTGCAGCCCGGGGACCTCCAGCCGCCCGCGCGGGGATCTCCCACGCACGCACTTTTCCTCCTCGGTGGTCTCTTACCTTTGGTAACAGCAGAGATCTCAAGAAATAAGGGAGGCTAGTTGAAGGGACTCGACGAGGGTGGGATGCCAAAGCGGGGAAATCAGGGTTGAGGGCTGCGATCTGGCTTCCTGACCTTGAGCTAGTTACCTGACCTCTCAGATCCTTCACTTCCCAAAGGCTGGAGGAGTCTAACAATACCTCACAGAGGTCCTCGGAGTCTTACATGGGCGAACACTTGCAAAGTGAACACTTACAAAGTGGCGAATAACGACGGGAACTCATTATAGTAGCCGAAGTATTGGGGAAGAGAAATAGGACGTTTTCACGGTGAACTATGACAATAATTCATCCCTGCCTTTCTAGAACTTGAAAAAAATAAGCATACATCTATTTTTATTATTTTTTATTTGATTGATTGGTACTGGGAGTTGAATCCGGGGGCACTTAACAATGAGTAAGATCCCCAGCCTTTTTAAATTCTTATTTTGAAACGGGGTCTCACTGAGTTGCGAAGGCTATCCCGGAGCGCAACTGCGATCCTCCTGCCTCAGCCTCTGGAGTAGCTGGAATTACACACATGCATGTTATCTATAGGGATCTGTTGGCCTCCACCCTGACTGGATCAAACGAGGAGGCCTTCAGAGGTGAATTCCCAAGACCTGACAGATCCAGCGATCAGAATCTCAAGATGGTATCAATCACCTATCGTCTGGATTTTAAGGATTCCCTTAAGTGGCACTGCTGCGCAGAATGGAGGACCACAGGTCCAGTGCCTTGATTCCGAAGCATTTTGTGTCAAGGCCCATTTGGAGCCTGGGCTGCGTGTTTGTGGAGCAAGCACTCCATGAGGGTAGGGAACTTGCACAGTTTGGCTGACTGATATAACCTGCAGTTTCTAGAATAGTGTTTGGTATGTCCATCGATTCTCAAGTATTGGTGAAATGAATCCTACCATAAAAATATACAGTGTGCATACCAAATTTAGAAAAGAGTCTCAGATTCCCCTACAAATCACTCACAAGCTTGATCTTCTGTGTTTCTCCACCTTCCCATTCAATAGTCCAGTGAGGTCCAATCATTTGCCAAGAAGTCCCCTACCTATCCAAAATTAGGGGTTCCACATGACTCTCACCCCACCTAGGGCAAGTCCCAGTAATGAATGCAAGCAGGTGGCTTGTGATTCTTCCCAGGTGGCTTGGGATTCCACGCAGTACAGCAACATCTTCCTATTCAGGACTCTTTGCAGCAGCTGAGAGAGAACAGGACTTAAAACTTAACACACTTCTAATGTTATGTTTTTAATTATTTTCTTTCTTTTGCAGTGCTGAAGGTCAAGCCCATGGTCTTGCACATATGAGGCACGCCCCCTACCACTGAGAAATACCCAGAGCCTACACTTCAAGTTTCAGATGTAGAGAAGACATGCCTGAGTGTACAGAGGACAGTATAGAGAGAGTAAGAGAGACATAGTATAATCAAATAAAATTAGAGAAATAATTTGAGCCTTCAAAACAGCCAAGGCTGCCAATTTGCAGGTTCTAAAGGTTTAGGATGTTCCTTCTGACACTTTCTGTCTACTCGGTTTCATTTAGTCCCAGAGTGGAAGCAACTGCAAGACAGAAATCATGTGTCTTCTACCCACCTTTGAAACCTCAGTCCCCAAAGCCATCCCTTGCCTGGGCATGGTGGTGCACGCCTGTAGTCCCAGCGACTCAGGAGGCTAAGGCAGGAAGAACGCAAGTTCAAAGCCAGCCTCAGCAACCTATAAACATGGGCCGCCATGCCTGGCAAGATATCGAGTGTTGTATATACCTGAGTCATTTGGAGAATTTTAGAAGAGATGAGCCTAACAATACCTAACTCTGAGGCTTACCACATGTGCCCGGGTAGTCACATGTGTTATTTGATGTAGTCACCACACCGTGGGGTAGGCATTACCAGGATGATCTTAATTTTACCATCGAGGAAAGCGAAACTTGGAAATGGGAGAAAGTTACCCAAGAGCTTAGAAGTAACAAAGCCAGAATGTAAGCCCAGGGGTGCAACCCAAAGCCCGTGCTCAGAACAGCGCACCAGGGGAGGATGGAAGCATGTGACAGAAGCAAGCAGCAGCATTGTTTTGGCTGGGGTGGGGGTGGGGGAGGGTCTGGAACTGGCCACATGGTGCATACACAATAATCTAGTCACCGTCCTATCTCTTGCTTTTAGTATGAAGGAACACAGTGTTCCACTCTGGAATGCAATGTCCTGTCTCCCATTTGGAACTTTGGGACTTTGAAGTTCAAATAATTTATGGGAAAGTGAAGAGGATTAATTGGCAGACGTTTCTACAGAGTTTAAAGGTCCAGGGCTGCAGTACAGGTCCTGAGCTCAACAAAATCATATTACCGCAAACATCAACAGTGAACTCATCTTTCTTCCTCTTTTAATTTTAATTGTTATTTATTTATTTATTAACTTTTGCAGTGCTGAAGATTAAAACCAGGGCCTTTACATGTGAGGCAACTGCTCTACCATCAAGCTACAAACTACTACCTTCTTGGGTGACCCGCCCCCTCTTTATTTTTATATAGTGGAAATTGAACCCAGGGTGCTGTGCCACTGAGCTACACCCCTAGACTTTTTTTTTTTTTTTTTTTTTGTTGTAGATGGACATAGACTTTTGTTTTTATTTATTTTTTTTTTATGGATATCAAACCCAGTGCCTCACACATGCTAGGCAAGCGCTTTCCCACCAAGCCACAACCACAACCCCCCTAGACCTTTTTATTTTTTACTTTCGGTCAGGGTCTCACCAAATTACTGAATCTGGCCTCAAATTTGTGATCCTCCTGCCTCAGCCTCCTGAGTGTTAGAATTATACCATGCCTAGCTCATATCAGTTTCAAAGGGTGAAAATCATCTCCTCCCTGGAATAGGAAGCCCAGTGGCAATCATTTTAGGAATCCTTATAGGCTCCCTGATTACACAGGGATGGTTTTTGTTTTCGTTCTGGAGATTGAACCCAGGGGTGCTACATCCCCAGCCCTTTTTATTTTTTATTTTGAAAGAGGGTCTTGCTAAGTTGCTGAAGTTCTCACTAAATCACTGAGGCTGACCTTGAACTTGTGGTCCTCCCCAAGTTGCTGAGATTTCAGGTGAGCGCCACTACTTCCAGCCACGATGAACCCTTAATAATTGCAGTAGACTTGGGTGAGAAGTCAGCTGTACCGATAACTCTCAGCCAGTTGAGGTCTTATTTTTCAGACAACTAGTTCTTCTCCAAGAAAGGGGAAAATGCGTGCATGTGAAATGTACGTTTCTTTAACTTCTCAAATGGATTTCTTTCCCAAGTTGTCCAGTTGTGATGAAAAGAATTTATAATTGTAGTCTACGGTGGCATTTTACCTCATTTTTCCAAAAACGAGAGGATGGGAAACTTGTTGGTCAGCTGTGGGGGGATAAGATACAGAAGATAAGATAAAGGAGGGATAAGATACAGAAGTTGGTTATTTTTTAATTCCTGAAGAATGCTGTCAAGAGGCATACATTAGGGATTTCATGAATATTTTGTGTACAGTAAGGTAACTGATTCCGTACTGGCATCATGGAGCTTAGCCCAGAAGGGGAGGTTGACGCCACTGACTCAGGCAGATGGTAAGTGACAGAGAGGGCCATTCACCTAGAGAGCTCATGGAGGTATTTTCTTTTTTATTTTTATTTATTTATTTTTTTGTTCTTGGGATTGAACCCAGGGTGCTTACCACACTGAGCTACATCTCTAGCAATTATTATTATTATTATTATTATTATTATTATTATTATTATTATTATTAGTTAGAGACAGGGTCTCACTGAGTTGCTTAGGGCCTTGCTAAGTTGCTGAGGCTGGCTTTGAACTTGGGATCCTCCTGCCTCCCCAGCAGCTGGGATGACAGGCAGGAACCACCCGGCCCAGCTAGTGGAGGCATTTTGAAATTTCATTGAGAACTTGTCCTCCTCCCCAGGCTGGCAGATGAGTCCTTTCCTCCTAACTATAGTCTTTGCCCCTTACACTTCCAGCTAAGCGAGCGTAAGTCAAATGTTACTTTATGCAACCTTTCAAGACATCAGATGGGACCTATTGTTTTAAATACCCCAGAGAAGGAACTTCAGGAAGAAAGGACTTAAAGACCTGGCTAATGCTGTGGTTCACTTCTAGGCCAAAAAGGAGTGCGAGGATCTGGGAGATCTGAGGTTAAATTGCAGATCCTAAGAACCAAGAGAAGCCCCCAAATTAATTGTATCTCCCCTAAAATTCCGCACAGAGTTCAGGTACATGAAACATTTAGAACCTTGCCAGGTGTGGTGGCACACATCTGTGATTCCAGGGATTCAGGAGGACAAGGCAGGAGGACCACAACTTCGAGTCCAGCCTGGGCAACTTAGCAAGACCCAGTCTCAAAATTAAAAATAAAGGGACTGAAAATGCATCTCAGAGGTAAAATGTCCCTGGCTTAAATCCCTAGTCCATATATATATAAGGATATATATATATCTCCTGAAATTGGTATATCAACCTGTATAATTCTACTGAAACATACCTAGGGAGATTGCTAATATCTTGCAAACTGGAAATTCACATTTTCTTGGGAACAGACATTTTTACTTATCTTTTATTCCATCACCCACAAACTCTATAAAAATACACTAGTTTGAACAACATGGTAGATGCTGAAGTGGTCATGGATTTTATCATCAAAGGTGGTCACTCTGAAATTTCTTCCTGCTCCTTATTGTATATCTTTGTCAATTTCCTACACAATACCAAAACTAGTCAGGTGTGGTGGCACACTCCTAATCTCAGCAGCTGGGGAGGCTGAGGCAGGAGGATCACGAGTGCAAAGCCAGCCTCAGCAACTTAGCAAGGCCCTAAGCAACTCAGTGAGACCCTGTCTCAAAATAAAATGTAAAAAGGACTGGAGATGTGGCTCAGTGGGTAAGCGCCCCCGGGTCCAACCCCTGGAAAAAAAAAAAAAAAAAAAAAAGTGTGTGTGTGTGTGTGTATAAAACATTACCCTATATAACTGGCAAGACCAGAGGTGAAAACTAGTGTCCAGCAACATCTGGATGAAGATGTCTTCATCTCTTCCATCTCCTTTCCTACCTGTCCCTCTCCTTCTCTCCCACTTCGTACCAACTGGCCTGTCCATCCCACCAGAGACGACGACCACAAGCAGCATCCAGAGTTCACATTTAGCAGCCCCAGCAGTAAGGAGATTTTCACTCACAGGAGAGAAAAGCAATCAGAGAAACTGTAGCCTCTACTAAAGCAATTTCAGCTGAATGGAAGTAGTGACTGCTCTTCAGGGGTTTTAACAAATAAGCATGAGTTTAAAAAAAAAAAAATCCGGGGTTGGAGATGGAGGTTGGTGGTAGAGCAAGTCCTTGGCATGGGTGAGAGTCGGTTCAATCTCCAGCATCCCCCAAACCCATGAGACTGACCAGGCAGAGTGTGCGTGGACTTGGGGCTGCCTGGGGAAACGCCACGCAGCCGAGTTCCTCCGCAGACTCCATTGCCTTTTCTGCCACTCAAAGTTCCAAACAATCATAGGTAGTGGGAGTTTGACTTCAGTCAGAGCAGAAGCTGGCTGGGTTTGCAGCTGTGTTAAGGCATTCTGAAGCTGGCAACATTGTAGCGCTGAACCCTTTACGGTGGGAGCCCCTCGAGCATCGCACTTGTTTAACACAGATGGCTTGTTAAGTCACATACCACTGATTGCGAATGTCCTCAAGTGAGTCTTGAGTTCTCCCAGGCTAAGCCGAAAAAGAGGACCACATGCTGCAAGAGGGATCACCACAGTCGAATGTCGAGAAGATGGTTTTTATTCATTCATTCTTTCCTTTATTCAAAGGAAATTGATTAAATACTGATTTTGTCAATTCCTCGTCAGGACTGATGGCAAAGAACTAAAAGACACATTTTTTTTTTTTTTTTTAACTGGAGGAAGCCTACCTCCTATTTGGTACTCAGACAAGAAACAGCTTGTCTTTAGAAACTTTAGAAAGTTCACAGACAGGGAAACGTAGGGTGATCCTAGACGACCTCGCCACATCCCCAGCCCATTTTTTGTATTTTATTTAGAGACAGGATCTCACAGGGTTGCTTAGGACCTCACTAAATTGCCGAGGCTGGCCTCAAACTCGTGGTCCTCCTGCCTCTGCCTCCGGAGCCGCTGGGATTACAGGTGTGGGCCACCGTGCCCGGGCTGCAGTTTTATTCACGGTTTGCCCTCTGCTGTAGTGGGTGCACAAGCTGGCATGTGCTTGGGAGCATTTCTGCTTTCAGACTCACGGCATCTGCATTTTTCAGATATTTGACCTTGATCCTAACCTTGCTTCTAGAACTCTGAGGGTGCCGGGACCACTCACAGCTGAGCGATGGAAGCAAACACTGAGACAGAGAGCAAGGCTTTTTTCCTTCTCTCCACTCAAATCCAGGCCTCCCCTGTGTTAGCCTTGATTCGCTTCCTTCAGCCACTCGTTTGACTTTAACCTCTCGTCTTGGCATCAGTTTCCTTTCCGAACAGACCACACGGAACTGAAAACTATGCAGTCCCCTTGCTGAGGCGGGCTGGCGTTTCCTGACACTGCTCTCCAGATGGCCGAGAAGCTCCCTAGGTGCATGTTTTTCCAACTGTTATGACTGTTGTCCACAATGAGAGACGTCTCTTCCAGCAGCCTCCGTGCACACAGGCACATGCACACGGGAACAGAGGTTTCATGAACCCCTGCTTCTCCTGCTGCATACGATGGCCCTGCCATGGGTGACCGTCCACAGCCAGTGGATTCCTTGACCCATCCCTGTATGACTCATAAGCCAGGAATGGTTTTCCATCTTTAAATGGATGAAAAACAAATCAAAAGAAAAATAACATTTATGTGGGGACATATTCACAACATGGCGCGCACTGCTATAAATCTTTGCGTTTGTCATCTCATGAAATCTTTGTGATAATTTGTCTTTGTCTTAATCAGAATCGTGACCATAATAATAATGGTGGCTAACATCTTCCTAGTTGTGCTGAGCTCCCTGGTAAATGCCCTGAGTGGTGCATTTATTGACTCCTCTTTGTTTCCTAAGACAGGGAGTGTTAGTATTCCTGTTTCACAGATGAGGAAACAGAGGCTTGAAAAGCTGCGTAACTTGCAGGTGGTCACGTACCTAGGAAGCACACGTAGGATTTGATCCTAGTTTTCTCTGCTTCCAGACTGATGATTTTGAGTACTGTCCACTTTGGGGGCTTCCTGTCCACAATTTGACACATAGGATGGATTTGGTGCATATATGAAGAATGAATAAATGTTATACATGTACAAATGAAGGATGCTGAGAAAATGAGTGTCTCCCACGGATCCTGACCACTCATGAGAACATGGACAAAGTAAGTGATCGCTCTGTGCTTTAAAAGCAAGCAAAGTAGCATCTCATTTATTGAGTTTTTCTATGTGCCAAGCACATAGAAAATGATGCTAGGAGATGAAGGCTATCCCTGCCTTATTGATGAAGAGACTGATGTTCAGAGAAGTTAAGTACCTTGCCTAAGATGACACAACTAATGTTCAGACCTGGTATGACTAAGCACATGTCCTTAACCTCTCTGTTCTAGGTACTTTCACTTGCTAATTTCTACTCTGACTGTAACATGATTCCATAGGCAAAATAAGCAATGTACCAGAACCTTCCTTAACAACCATAATGTACTCCAGTGGCTTATGTTTCTACCAAAAAATTCAAAACCCAAGATGAAAGATATAGTAGAGGCATAGAGATACCTTCTAGCATATTTTATATGGGGATTGTGTTAGTACAATACTGTTACATACTCTTTGCAATTTTCTTTGAATCTAAAACTGTTCTAAAATTTTAAATTTATTTTAATAAATCACTGCAAAGCCCATGAAAACACGTTCCATACTGTTACTCACCAGGGAAATGTAAATTAACACCTCAGTGAGATTCCACTAGGCACCCACAAGGACGGGCATATTTTTAAAAGGGAAAATAACAAATGTTGGTGAGGAGCTAAAGAAGCTGGAACCCTTTATTCATTGCAGGTGGGATTATAAAATGGTGTAGTTCGGCAGTTCCTCAGTGAGTTACACATACAGTCACTATGTGATCCAGAAATTTCAAGGTATGTATACTCTAAAGAATTGAAAACAGGTCCGTGAGAAGAACCGACACTGGAGTGCTCACAGCAGCATTCTCTCAAGAATCGAAAGGTAGAGATAACCCAAATGTCTTTCAACAGCGAGATGCATAGAGAAGATGAAGTATCTCCATACAAAGAAATATTATTCACTTCTGAAAAGGAATGAAGTACTGATACATGTGTTTTAATCAGCATTTTCAGGACTGTGACCAAAAGACCTGATAAGAACAATTTTAGAGGAGGAGAAGTTTATTGGGGAGCTCAGAGTTTCAGAGGTCTCAGTCCATAGACAGCAGGCTCCATTGCTCTGGGCCCAAGGTGAGGCAGGACATCATGGCGGAAGAGTGTGGTGGAGGGAAGCCGCTCAGGACATGGTGCCAGGAAACAGAGGGGGAGATCTCTGCTCCCAAAAAGGACAAAATATATACCCAAAGCCATGCCCCCAATGCCACCTCCTCCGGCCACACCTTTCCTGCCTTCACACAGTTAGCCCCTATCGGGGGATTAACACACTGTTTAGGTTAAGGCTCTCCTAACCCCATCATTTCACCTCTAAACTCTCTTGCATTGTCTCACATGTGAGCTTTGGGGGAACCCTTCATATCCAAACCATAACAGGTGCTAAAACGGGAAAGTACCAGCATGGCAGGATGGGGCATACCTGTAATCCCAGAGGGAGGCTGAGGCAGGAGGACAGCAAGTTTGAGGCCAGTCTCACAACTTAATGATAGCCCATCTTAAAATAAAATTAAAATGGCTGGGGACGTGGCTCAGTGGTTCCCCTGGGTTTAATTCCTAGTACTGCAAAATAACAACTGAAGCAAAAAACAAGCAAAGCCATGGACAAACCATGAAAAAAATCATATTAAGTGAAAGAAGGAAAACACAAAAGGCCCCATATTGTAATGACTCCATTTCTACGAAATGTCCAGAATAGGCAGATCCAGAGAAATAGGAAATAGGTTCATGGCTGCCAAGACCTGGAGGAAGGAGGGGGAAGGGAGAGTCTTGTTTAATATTTATGCGACTTCTTTTGGGAATGATGAAAAGTCTCTGAAACTCGATAGTGATGATTGGTTGTGGTGTTAGGAATTGATGAAATGCCACCAAACTTTAAGATGGTTAAATGAGGGCTGGGGCTGGAGCTGGAGCTCAAAGGCAGTTTCCCTAGCATGCATTAGTCCTTGGGTTTGATCCCCAGTACTGCACAAAGAGAACAAGTACGCCGGCCGGTGGCGCACACCTGTAATCCCAGCAACTCTGGAGGCTGAGGCAGGAGGATCACAAGTTCGAGGCCAGCCTCAGCAACTTAGCGAGGCCCTAAGCAACTCAGCAAGATCCTGTCTCTAAGTAAAATACAGAAAAAGGGCTTGGAATGTGGCTCAGTTAAGTGTCCCTGGATTCAACCCCACTAC
>JAJEJO010002170.1:0-109301 GCA_020662805.1 Glaucomys volans
CCTCCCCATAGGATCAGGTCCCTCTCCAAATGCAGGAGACCCTCAAACCCAGCCAGACCGAAGGCAAGATTGGCAGGGAGGCCTTCAAACCTCACATTCATGCCAGTTCTTGGTCCTCTCCAGGGCCCTTTGCTCCCCTTCCCCTGCCTGAGGTTGGTGTGATGGTCCTACCTCTAGCCCTGGTGTTTTGAGTCCTTAAGCATCAGTCCACCATAGCCCCCTCCCCTAGAGGCATGAACTGATTAGCACTTTGAGGTCTTATCTGCAGACCTACCTGTGCCCATTACTGGCCCATATTGTGGGCAGATTGGGATGACCTGAGAGGCACTTGATGCCCTAGATCAAGCTGCCTTGTTCTCCTATCAATTGTAGGGTTTGGGAATGTGTAGATGAAGTCTGGTCCTGCTTCTTGCCTGCTCCTCCCAGATACAAAACTGGGCATTTCTGGAGAACAGTTAGAAGCAGGGACCTGCCCTCAGCATTGTCCATTTGTGAATCTGAATTACCCAAACCACTGGTCACAGATGGACATGTGGGGTCAACTGAAGATAAAGCTGAATGAACAACACAATTCAGGTTAAAGACAATGGCATGTATCTTCCTCGGTCTTCCTGCCCTGGGTCCACCTCTCCTGGAGGGAAGACATGCAGTGCAAGAATGTTTTGCTTTGGAGAAATAAGAAAATCTTAGGGAGCTTCCAGTTGATCTATTTCTCTGCCACCATGTTAACCCACTGCAGGCTCCGGTATGTAGAAAAATTCTTCATGCTAAGCAAGTATGGTGGTTGTCCTGGGTGGCCATGAAGATAATGCACAGATAATGTCATCATCTCCCTTTCCCCTCTGCATGGCAACACGTCAGTAGTGAATCTTCATATTTCTTATTCTCACTCTGGACACAATTTCCAAAGGATTAGCACAGGTCTCCTGGCAACCACTGCCAACAGATCAAAGTTGGCAGGTGAAGTGAGAACTGGTTGCCATCTTGTGCCATGCTATGTATGTGCAGCACTGGGCAGCCTGTGACCAGGCCTGGGGAAGGGCAAGGGTTTACCAGGACCTGCTTGTGTCCAACAGTTACCGAAAACAGGCTGGTCACCGAAGTCTGCATCACCCTGGGTGCACAGCAGCCCTGTCCTGTTTCTGGGGCCTGTGAATAAAAGAAAAGGCCCGTGTCCCAGGGGAGTGACAGGTGGTAATTAGGCTGTGTGGGGTGGGGAGGTTTGTCTCAGCCTCCACTGTT
This sequence comes from Glaucomys volans, assembly GCA_020662805.1. NCBI lineage: Eukaryota > Metazoa > Chordata > Mammalia > Rodentia > Sciuridae > Glaucomys > Glaucomys volans. Next base: position 1,243 of record JAJEJO010002170.1, read on the forward strand.
CCCGGAAGTCACTGTTCTCCTTGGAGCAGCCACTGGGAGTTGGAGTGTTTATTTGATTTTGAACTTGCCAAGCCTGTAATTTACCTGCTGGAACAGACAAGAGTCCAGCTGTCTGAACTGTCATTAAAAGCATATCCTAGTCCCGCCCGCATCCACAGACACACCCAGAGGTGGACCCAGGGATGCACATTTCTGGAGTTCACACTCTACATCCCTGAGGGCCTTGGAGAGGGCAGGTCTGACAGAGTGGTGAGGCTGGGGCTCTGCTGCAGAACAGCAGCCTCTCCAGCTGGACCAGGGAGGGCACCCTGTGTGGGTGTAGAGAAGAGGCCCTCCCATGTTAGGGTGGGTACAGACCATCTGGAAGGTAGTGAGCTCCCCATCAGTGTTGAGGTCTCGGCTCCAGCCTGGATAAAAGGAGACTGGCTTGTGAATAACTGCTTTATCTGTACCTGTTTCTCTCTGGAGCATGAAGGAATTGGACTCTTTGATCTCCAAAGGGCCTTCATCCAAGAAATCTACCAAGCCTTTCTCTCATTAAGCCCAGGTGCAGTCTCTTGATCCTGATGGGAGTTCAGAAGGCTGTCATGAATCAAGAGGTGGCATATAACATAGGACCGATTTGCCATTCTAGTATTTCTCTAACAGTTCTTTCTTCTCAGCATCAAGTGTTGTCTTTTAGGCAATTAAAAATTTCAAATCCATCAATTGTTTTGACAATCAATTTTTTAAAAAAATTTATCCTGGTATCTTTAGCGCCCAACAAATGGTCTGGTATGATTAGACACCAGGAAGACCTGTCAATTTTACCCAAAGGTTTGTAGGCATGGAGCACATTCTACCTGTCAATCAAGATATGTAGAACAGGAATAGATAGCAGTTGCCATCATCCTTTTTCACACAGAGCAACTGAATCATCTACCTATCTGGCCATCAGACTTCCAGCAAATTTTGCTATCCAAATGGTCACCAAGTGAAATAAATGGAAAAGCTCTTGAGCAGCAAAACAATTGTGAAGGGACACAAAGCCCATGCATTTTATTCCAGGAGATATCCGTCTGCTGAACAAGCATGGTGGCTGAAATGGGTGGCCTGGCTGGCAGCACAGATACCATCATTTCCCCTCTCCCTGCTCAGGACAGGGCCTGTTTATTTGGTTTCACCAGACTGGGACGTTCAATAAGGATGTTCAGCTCAGAGCCTCTGATAGCTGAAATCAATGACAGATGACATGAAAGAAAAGCACAAAAATAATAATGCCTGGTGGTCTTCATGCTTGCCCCACAATGCTGGCCTGACGGCCACATCATCAACAGATTAAGTGTCCACTGTCTTCTAAGGTAAGAAAGTAACCTGTTTTTGAAAACTTCCCAAGAAATAGGAAAAGAAGCAAAGAAGTGAAATTACAGATATTTGGAGCCAAATGGGTTTGAATCTGGTTTGTACTTCCTCCTCTGTAGAACAGGATGTTGGTTCTTTCCTCCCAGAGCTATGATAAAGATTTGATATGTACAAACATTTGGGACATGTGGCACATAAATGCTTCACAGTTGGTGCCTCTTATTATTACAAATAAAATTTGTTTATTGGGAGTACTTCTGTGCCATTAAACCACAATGTGTTCTTCAAGTGATGATCTATTTAGTTCAGACCTGTGCTTTTTCCTGAGTCTACACATGACACATTCCTTGGAGGGCAGGACTTGTACTCTCCACCTTTAAAGGTCTGCTAAGTATATGGCGAGGCAGGCCATAGTCTGACTTTGAAACATCGCTCTTTTGTTCTCAAGAGAACCAGGAACCCAGAGGGCTGAGGGATGTCTGTACCTAGCTGGTGCCTTGCAAGGCAGTGTGAATGAAGGAATTATCCATCTGGGGGTTTATGTGAGCACTTGACCCACCTACGAAATTTTCATCATTAAAAAAATCCATAATGTAATTTTGGAAGAATGTGAACAAAACAGAAACCAAAATATGATTTGAATGATCATAGTTCTATAACTCAGATAAATACACCGTTAGTATTTTGGTCACTGTTATTTCTAGACCTTTTTCTTATATCATACATGCAATTATCTAGGCTTACATTATTACTGATAATTTTGTCCAACTGGGATCCTACTGTGATATATATAAATTGCTTTGTGATGTGCTTTTCCCACTTTCTTATGAAGTGAAGATTTTCCTGTAATGTTTCTTGAAAACATGGCCCTCTAGTTTCCTGTCATCTGAATTGAGACTCCTTTTTCACTACTAAAGTATCTGTTCCCAGTTCCTTCCATGGGGGTTTACTGTGAGGCTCCCATGACTGTGACAGATACAGCAGAGTCTGGGTGGCTCTCACCATCTGTGAGGAAACTCCAGCAACCACAGCCCTGATCCTGGGATCACAGTCCTGATCTTTGTCCTCCTTCGTGCTGGCTCTGCTAAGGTCTTTACACACAACAGCCTCTCTTCATTCTTGTGCAAGCCCTGAAATCATGCTATGGTCCCTAGCTTCAAATGCCTATCCTAATGCTATTGCTTTCTGTGTAGACAGAATTTAGCAGGGTCAACTTGGCTAGGCCATGGCACCCAGTTTTTGGTCAGTAGCAGTCTAGATGGTGCTATGAAGGTATTTTGGGGGTAGATTAATATTTAAGTGAGTGGAGTGAGCAATACTGATTATCATTTATAAGGAAGGTGTGCCTTCCAGTCAGTTGACAGCCTTAAGAAGAAAAAGACTGAGGTTGGTCACCAGAATACTGTCTGCAGACCTCCTTTGGACTTGAACTGAAACATCAGTTTCTTTCTTGGTATCCAGCCTGCTGGCTGTCCTGCGGATTTCAGTTTTGCCAATCCGCACAATTCCCTAAGCTAATTCCTTAAGATAAATCTTGCTCTCTCGCTGTACACACACACACACACACACACACACACACACACACACACACAAACTGGTTCTACTTCTCTGGAGAACTCTGACAAATACAGGGATCGTATACTGTCACTGACTACTCAATTCTGTTGCTATAGTGAGAAAGCAGGCACAGACAATATACAAACAAGTGGATGTGGCTATGTTTCAATAAAACTTTATTCACAAAAGTAGGCAGTGGGCTGGATTAGGCCTATGTTGTTTGCTGATTTCCTATCTTCTAATAAAGAAGTATAGTATGCAGCACAGAGAAGGCATTTTGAGTTAAAAAATATCTTTTAAAAAAAGCATAGAATGAAAATGACAAGTGATAATAAACAAGCCACTGAGGCTGAACAGTACACTTGCTGGCTATCAGGCTGGTAGCATGAGTTTAGAAGTACAAACAGCAGAAGACAGAAACTTCTGCGTTACCTTTGACTTCCACTGTCCTGAGATGGTCTGACAGGGAATCTGATATGAAGATACATCAAACCGGCATCTAAGGGAATTGGCTCAAGGGGAAAAACAAAAGCTGTGGGGAAGGCGCTATGCCCTATCCACTTGTCTGCCTCAGCTTAGCCACAGACACAACCTCTGATAACTCCCAGGAACTCACTGGAGGCAGCAGTACAAGAACCAGTTTATTTTAGCAAAGAAACCATCCAGCAGCCACAGGTGGGCCCAGGACAGGCCCTGGCAGCACAAGCCTGGGAAGCCAGTGGCCACACAGCTGTGGGTGGTGGGGAGGGCTGCACCTGCACCCTTTCCCAGGACCACAGCCATGCCGGGAACCAGTCCAGAGGACACCCAGCCAGACCACCATGGAGCTGCTCCAAGCTGATGAAGGGCTGGGGCCACAAACACCGGTTGCTTCACGCAGGACACCCTCAATGCTGGTGCCCCTGAGGCCGGCAGCTCGTTCCTGGACACACAGGCAAGAGCAGAGCCTGGAGGAGAGAGCGCCACCTCACATGTACTCTCCACAGTCAGCGATGATCACCTTCTGCTTTGGCTTCCCGTCCTTGCTGCCCTGGGCCTTTGTGGACAGAACAGGAGAGGACTATCAGGGAGGAGAAAGGAGACTGAAGAGGGACTTAGGACATCACCCCCAGCTGGAACCTGAACCCACCCCTTCCTGGCCCTTCACAGGCTGTGCCCCAAGGGCCAGGGGGAAGGAGGGGCCCTTCCTGACCACCTACCTCAATTTGCCGCAAGACATCTAGACCTTCAGTGATCTCCCCAAACACCACATGCTTGCCATCCAGCCAGTCTGTCTTGTCACAGGTCAGAAAGAACTGGGAGCCATTGGTGTTTGGGCCAGAGTTGGCCATGGAGAGCAGGCCTGGAGGAGAGAAGGATTTCATACTGGTCTGTCATTCCTTTGTTTTGTTTTTAACAATAACTTATTAAGGCCTACTTTATAAGCAATCTCTATTAAGTCCTGGGAACACTGATGAGCAGAACACTTCTAGCCCTGGTAAGGGCTCATAGCCAATGGAAAAGGGTCATTTAAAAGACACTGTGTTATGACATCTATGATACAGTAAAGACCAGTAATGGGCATTTGTGCAGAAAATGGCAGTTTAACACAGCTACATAGGAGAATGTGTGCGTGCACACGCAGATGACTTGAAGACAGATGGTTGTGGCGTACGGGTGACACAGGAATGGAATCAGGATGAGTCCTAAGTTTCTGATCAGGCAGCTAAATGGACAGTAAAGTCATTTACTGAAACAAGGACAATGAAGAGGAAAAGTGTGTGGGAGAAGAGCAGAAGCTGTTTTGGACCTGTGAAGTTGAGGGCCTGTGGGATATCCAGTGGCGACCAGGCAGGCAGCGGGACAGGAGCCTGGATGGCAGGGAGCAATCAGCCCCAGAATGCAAATGTGGACAAACTCAACTCAGAGCGTTCTGTGCAAGTCCTGGCACTGAATGAGACTTCCCCGGGGCAGTGGCTCTCAATAGGGTTGGCCCTATCCCCAGGGGCTATTTGAACATTTAAGTATATTTTTGATTTTCAGAAATATTATGGGATACTACCAGCATTTAGTAGGTGGAGGCCTGGAATTCTGCAACAGTCCCAAACTGAAGAATTGTCCCATATCTTCTTGGTCTTTTAAATGTCCTGACAGATATCAGTATAGGTGAAAAATGCTTACAGCCACCTGAACCTAAAACCTAATTCAATTATACATGTAAGCCCAAAAAGTTTTGGAGGCATTTTGTTTTCTCATAGAATGCAACTACTATGTTTCAATACTGTTCTTCAATTTGGTATCTAGCCAACTTTCTCTATCAGTTCACAAAATCACGTTACCAACAGTAATACTGTTTGTGGTCTCCAAGTTGCCAGTAGACACACCTGTCTGCATTTTTAATTGCTGCACTTGAGTACAGGTGCACACATCTGAATAACTCACACTGTTTTCTGGCATAGTTATATTTACACATTTCCATCAAGAAACATGCATTCTTTTATTACAACTCACTTTCTTTTCATATTCTTTCCTGTTAAAAAATAGTATTGATTTTTAAAATAATTCTGTAGGCAGGTATCATACATCATCTAAGCACTTCACTCCAGGAGTGAAGAGGGATACTATAAACTATCAGTTGGAAAAAGGAGGCCTGCGAGAATAGGTTCCCAGGGAGAAGCAAAGACTGAGCTCTGAGCCACTTCAATATTTAGGGGTCAGGGAAGGAGATGGCAAAGACAGAAAAAATCAATTAGGTAAAAGGAAACCAGGAGAGGAATTCTGTCAGCAAAGTGAAGGAAGGAAGGAAGGAAGGAAGGAAGGAAGGTTCAGGGAGAACAGGGTTAAAGGTATGATATGCTGCTGGGAGGTGGAATCAGTTGAGAGCTGAAAACTGGCTACTGGCAAGATGGAAGTGGTTAGCATCTTTGGTAAGAGTGGTTTCAATGGCAAGGTGGGGCTAGAATTCTGGCTAGAAGGGCTAGAAAAGAATGAAGCCTGCAAGTCTACAACACTTTTTCAAGTAATTTTGCTAACATAGACCAGAGACATGGGTGATGGCTAGCAGGGAAAGAGTCCAAGGATCATTTTTTTGTTTTGTTTTAAATCAATACCACATGCTTCAGCTGATGGACTGATCTGACAAAGCAGAGGAAATGTATTATACAAGGCAGTGGTGGACACCAGAAGAAGCTAACTTCCTAAGTACTGAAGAGAGATAGGCTCCAGCCCATGAAATGGTGGGGCTGGCTCCTGTAATAGGAGGGCAGTCAGAACAAGCACCACAGCAGATGAGGTGGGAGGGCCATATGGAGGCCTTAGGAATGAAGACAGGCATGGAATTGTCATCTCTGATTGAGACCAAGCACCAATTAGGGAGATCCGGACAGAACTGTAGTCATAAATTTCAAGTGGGATCACTCAGTATAATTCTGTTTCCTCTAGTTGCAGGGGACCAACCATTGAGGTGTTACTAGGTAAGTCTGCAAGGGGTTGGGGAAGTAGGTAGAGATTGGGGGCTCAAAGAGCTTACAATGGTTTGGATTGGGAAGAGGAGAGTGAAGGGAGGGGAGAGGTGTGGGGGTAGGAATGATAGTAGAATGAATCAGACAGTATTACCCCATGTACATATATGACTACACGACTGGTGTGAGTCTACATCATGTACAACCAGAAGAATGAGAAATTATATTCCATTTATATATGATGTGTCAAAGTGCATTCTACTGTCATGTATAACTAATTAGAACAACAAAAACAAAGAGTTTACAATGGTAGATTATAGAATCTAAGGTAGGCTTATAGTAGTGTGGGCACAATAGGATGGACATCACATGAATATAAGCAAACACTGTCACCCCAGTGGGGCTGAGAGTTCCCTTTCTACCCAGCATCCAGGTCTCTCAGAACCCCTGCCCCTTGGCCAGAACCACATGCTTGCCATCCAGCCAGCCTACATAGCCATTCTCCACTGGCCCAGCCTCACACGTCACCACACCCCAATCAGTTCCTACCTGGTCCTGTGTGTTTGAGGATGAAGTTTTCATCATCAAACTTCTTCCCGTAGATGGACTTGCCCCCAGTGCCATTGTGGTTTGTGAAATCACCACCCTGGCACATGAACTGGGGGATGATGCGGTGGAAGCTGCTTCCCTTAAAGCCAAAGCCCTTTTCATGGGTGCATAGGCAACGGAAATTCTCTGAGGTTGAGAAAAGAAAAGTGCTGAGGTTGAAACAGAACAAAGCAAATAAGGCCTCTGAAAAATAGTGTTGTGTTTGTTTAATGTTTACACAGTTGTCTCTTGGTATGCACAAGGACTGCTTCCAGGACTCTTAGCAGATATCAAAATTGGGGATGCTCAAGCCCCTGATAACTATGCATATCCTCATTTATTCTTTAAATCATTTCTATATTACTTATAATGTTTGATACAATGTAAATGCTGTGTAAATAGTTGTTAGATTCTATTGTCTAGAGAATAATGACAAGATAAAATCCAAACATGTTCAGTAAAGATGTAATTTTTTCCCCTAAATAATTCTGATCTGTAGTTGTTTGAATCCACAGATGTGGAACCTGTGGATAAGAAGGGCTGGCTGTACCTTTACTTTAAAGTAAGAGAAGCTCTCTGGGAGAGGTGGTGTACCTCCAGCTTCTTAGGAAACTGATGCAGGAGGATCACAAGTCTGAAGTCACCTAGGGTACCTTAGCAGGACCCTGTCTGCTAGGGATGCAGCTTAGTGGCAGAGCACTTTGCTTACCTAAGCACACACAAGGCTCTAGGTTCAATGCCCAATACAGCAAAAACAAAGTAAGAGACACTCATTATAAACCTTTATGATAGTAACTCTTAAAGGGCTACAGGGCATTCTGATTAAAGGAGGAGGACTGAATACATGCACCTAGTTCTGTTGCCTCCCAAAGTAGGAGTACAAACAAATTAGGAGTAATGTGATCTTTGAAAAGGAAACCCAAGGGATCTTAGAAAAACCATAACTTTGGATGGTAATGGCTTCTTACACAGGACAGCAACTATATAGGTAACAAAAGAAAAATAGATAAATTAGAATACTACCAACAGCATGAAAGGCAACCCATAGGAGAAAATATGTGTAAATCATTTTATAAAGAGTTTAATATCTAGATATATAACTTCTATAATTCAACAACAACAAAAATCCAATGAATAAATGGACCAAAGGGTTGAACAGACAGTTCTCTGAAGAAGATACACAAATGGCCCATAAGCTTATGAAAAGATGCTCAATGTTACTAGTCATTAGGGAAATAGAAATCAAAACCACAATGAGATACCACTTCACAATTGTTGGAGAAGACGTAGAGAAATTGGAAGCCTCCCACAGTGCTGGGGGAATGAGGCTAATGGCATATTTAAAAATGGTTAAAATGGCCAAAAAGTAAATTTTAAAAGGGAAAGATAATAAGAACAGAAAATTTTGAAAGCTAGGAAACAAATGAGTCATAACTAACACAGCAGTCTGTAGCTAAAGCTGACTCTCAAGCTGGTAAAAGCCAAAAAACAACTCAATTAACTCTCCAAAAGCCCAGACACAAGTGTGATGATAACTAAAAACAGCAAGTCTGGTTGAGTACTGTTTTAAGAAAGTAGTTATCCCCCAAGACCCTCTCCTTAACTCTGTGCCTGGGGGCTGTCCTTTCTCTACTCCGCAGTCAGTTTAAGTTCTACTCTCTAGTGAGTTAAAGCAAAGGGTCTCTGGACTAGGACACCTTAGGAGGGTTGCTGAGGTCATAATGACAAATGAAGATTCAGTGAAGGCTTATATAGTGAAGGTTGAGGCATTCAGCCCTGTCTCTCTTTCTCTCTCTCTCTCTCCTCTCACCAAGACAGCAAACAGCTGGATGTAGAGCCTCTAAGCTGGGGGAATCAGGTATAAATACACAGGCAATTACCAATTCCAGGTAAAACAAGTACTATATGTAGGAAAGGAAGTTATCATATGATGTTTATATTGTTAAATAATCTATGATCTAACCCAAATTATGGTAATCTTATAGGGAAGATGAGGGAGCACAGAAAGGAAATTTAAATTATTTATTTATTCTTATTTGCAATACTGGGGATGGAACCCAGAGTTTTCTGCATGCTAAGCAAGTCCTCTACCACTGAATTATATCTCCAGCCCTTTTGTAAATTTTAGTTTAAGAAAGGGATTTAAGTTGCCAATGCTAAACTTAAATTTGTAATCCTCCCGCCTCAGTCTCCCAAATAGCTGGGATTATAGGCATGTGCCACCATGCATGGCCAGAAGGAGATTTTAAAAGCTAATTCCTTAACTTCCGAAGTAGAAAATCAAAAGATAATGTCTAAAATAAAAAAAAATCAGAAAGTAGAAATAGAAAACTGTTATCTCCCAAGATGGAAGTAAAAACCAAAAAAGTTGGATAACAGTTGAAATTGGCTGCTTTGGAGTAGCAACAAATATTGTAGTTGTCAGGGCAGAGCATGGAGACAGCACCGGGGAACTGCTGGGAGCTTTCTGAAACTGACTTTTAAAACTACCTGTCTAAATAAGAACATTTACATTTAAAAGAATAAATAAAAGTCAGTATTAACAAATGAGAAAGGATACTAAAAAACAGCACTAGTTATTACTAAAGCACAGGACTGGATGCATTATTGTTGAAATATATGTGTGTGTGTGCATTCAATTTATTTTTTTATCATGAACACATTACCTGCTTTTGTAAAAAACTAGTATTAAAAAATAGTAAACCAGCACTTATAAAGCTTCAAAAATGCCTTCTCCAACTCATTTCCCAGGATCTGATATGCCTCAAAACAACTCAGGTCAGAAACAACATCAAAGCATAAGAACTGAGGCAATGAGAACCCTGGGAAAGTTCTGTGCTCAGCTACCAACTTCCTGTCATCCTGACCACAGCAGGATCCTGCTCACCTGCTGTCATGGGCACAACATCAGAACGCAGGAGCATCTGGATGCGGCCAGCTGGTTTGTTTCCAATCTTGATGTCCATGTACACTTGAGGATTTGACCGGGCCTTTTTTGCAGTGGGCTCCCCCTAGGTGCAGAAGAAATTGCTAGTTACAAAGAATTCCCTGACTCCCCAAACAGGAGCACAAGTATTTTTCTGCACATGCACTCTGCACTCAACTCCTTGAGCAGGTGCTGACAGGGAAGGCCATTGAGGGACAGGGCTGCAGGCGGCAATAGCCATGACTGCAGCACTTAGCTGGACAACCAGTGATGGGAGACTTCCTTACCATCTAATTGGGGCCCCATCCACACTCCTGCTCTTCCTTAGACACACCAGCTCACTTCCCGTGCCCTGCAGCTGGTCATACAACACAGAGCTCTCATCATCTTCAATCTCCAGCTTAAGCACATACAGCTTAATCCAGTTAGTAGACCCATTCATGTACCGCCAGATTCCTTCCATGCCTTGCCTGCATTGTTACAGGCTGGCCACATGGAAGCAAGCAGGGGGCCCTCTCACTTAGTCCTCAGCCTAAGTGCTCAGAGGCTAGAGCCTTGTTGTGTACTCCAAGTAAGCAAGAGTAAGCAGAAGATCAGCAGATGTTTAACACAACAACCACATTTGTTTCAAAGGGAAAGATCAAATGTTATTACCTTGCTTTGATTCAGTTGAACAAACATATATTATGGCATCATGTGGGCACTGAGAATACTACCACTGCCACTGTAATAGCAGTGGCCCAGCAGCAGCAGCCAAGTACCCACAGCACTTACTGGGAAACATGCCCCAGTTTACAAAAGCGGTTAGTGGGGAGCTAAAAGGCAAACTATACCAGCTTTTCTCTCAAATCCACACTATTAGTTGTATTACTCCATCTCATATTTTTACTAATAAGATGCTTGATAAAAGGCCACTAGTCTCACAGAAATTAATGCCTAGAAAAGGAAGAACAATTAGTACTAAAATTGCAAAAGCAAAGATATACATGTACACATAAAGAATGACTTTATTAATACCATCTTCAGGGGACTGCACGGGGGAGAGATGGGAAATGAGACTGGTGAGATAGGCAGGATCAAGAACCTGGAAGGCCCCTTGCACCATGTCCCATGAAATAGGTGATGGGGAGAAATGAAAAGTTTTGCACAACAGAGTTAATGATTGGACCAGTTTCAGAAAGATCATTCTAGCTCTCCTTATGAAGACCGGAGGAGGGCAAGCCTGCAGCCAGAAAACATGAAGCCAGAAGAAGTTATTGTAATTATCCAAATGAGACAAGAGGCTAAACTGAGATGAGGACTTCAAGGAAGATTTCACAGAATTGGCCAATTATGATGATGTATTGGCTGTATCTTAAAAGAGGGTTAGATGACCTGGCAGGACTCCACTGACTGTGAGGGGCACTTTAGGATTCTGTTTTGCATCCAAATTTCTGGTTTGGGTCAATGTGTAGATGGATGGTGGCAAATTAACCATGACTGAACACAGGAAGACAGGATTAGAGAAGGGGAAATCCTTTTTAGGCAACTTTAAGGCTGGCTACATGGAAGCAGACTTACAGGAAGAAACAGCTGAAGCCCAGCACTAGAAACAGACTACAAAATTCAACAGCAAAATAAATACTACCTTTGCCAAAGTACTAAATTCAATATCCACCCTCTCTGCTTTTGTACATATATATCTGAAAATTTCCATAAAAACTTAAAAATGCAAGAGTCTCCTGTGGAAAGCACCAGCCCTGCCTCCAGAAGCATGAGCCTTTGTTCTCACCTCCTGGACTTCTGCTTTGGGAGGCTCTGACCCTTCTTCTTCTTTATTCTCTTCAAGAGTCTTCCCAGAAAATTTCTTCAACCAGTCATCATCTGACCAAACTGAAAGGAAAGAAGCAAACCAATGTTAGGAAATTAAACTGTCAGTCAACTGCTAAGCAGCTACTTTGTTCATAAGGTGGAATATTCTAAGTGGCCCTTGGGTAATCAGAGGAGTCTCCATTGAGAACTCCTAAGGGTAAGGAAAGTTACCATTAGGAATGCCCTGAGGTCTATCACTTAGTGGGACTAAGGAAAAAAAGCTATGCTGCAGGCAAACATATGCCTTTGCTGGTTCCAGTTCTTGATGGAACATCCCAGGAATGGAGTGCAGAGAAAACTGAGAAGGTAAGAGACCAGGCAGGGTTTCTCTCACAAAAGAAGCAATTACTTTGGCTTTGCTGTGAAGCTTGAACTGTTTCCCCATAAGGGTGGTGCCTGTCCCTCAACAACATGAACCATCCTTTACTCCAATCTGTCAAGAAGCAGTGTTTAGCACCTATTTCCAAGTAAAAAGGATAAAATTGGAACTAAGGCCAAACTGGAGATCACAACAAGGAACCTGTGAGTTGCTCTCACTCACCTGGTCTGGAAGAGCCCTCCTTAATTCTCATTGGTTTTGCCAAGTTGACTCGAATTGTCCGTCCAAAGAGCTCGGATTCATTCTGAAAAGATTGAAAATCCAACTATTTAAATTCTGTCAGATTAAAAGAGGGCCAGATAGCTTTCCATTTTATTTCTGACACATGCTCATGATTCTAGTAGTAAGCTGTATCCTCATCACAAAGCAGTCGTCAAGGGAGGAAATTGTCACACACCTCCTTTCTTTGTTGTCACACACCTCCTTTCTTTGAACACCAGCAAAGAAAGACCTGTGTTGCCAAAAGTACCTCTGAGTTCAAGGAACTCTAAAATTACAAGAATAAATGTAGTTTCCTGAAACCTGAGTGCACCTTCAAAAGCCAACATCAGCTTTGAAATGGTGAAGAATGATCTCTCTCTCTCCCTCTTTTTTTTTTTTTTGCAGTGCTGGGGATAGAACCCAGGGCCTTGAGCTTGACGTCAAGCACTCTATGTAAGAGAGAACAGGGAATAAAGAACTTTATTATCCAAAAATATCTGGCACTGGGAAAGGTCACTTACTGTGAATTTACTTAAGGCAATGATGAAAATTTTATGGTACAAAGTGAAAAAAAATTATTTTGACTGGGTCTTTGTGATGAAAATAGAAATAATGAAAATAGGTTTCAACAGTTAATATGCAGGCTTAAGTAGGCACTCACTTGTCACACAAACATGTTAAGGAGTTGATTAGTACAAAGTATTTTTTCCAACAAAATCCTATCAACAGCATATGATACCTTTGTACTTCATAGCTGACATGAAAATTATATATAAGGATATGAAGGAGGGCACAAATACTGAAAAGCATTGTCATTTCCAAAGATTTTTCTAGGATACCCAATCATTTAAATCAATAGCATATCCTGTCATTATCCTAACTGAATTTCTCTTCTCAATTGTTAACTGGCCTAACACTTCAAGAAATCTTCCTCTTGCAAAATATTCAGCTTTACTGTGCAATCAATTTGCATTTTATTTGCGATTTATTATCCCAGACGTGGGGTAGTTGGTGAGAGACAGACCCACAAGGATGATTGGGGCTTATATTATTGTTAAATGGTTAAGGATATCTGAGTAAGGACTAGTTTTTACGAGTGATCAATTTGCAGTGAATATTTTCACATGATGACCATTTTGCCTCCCCACACAACCCTGAAGTTTAGAAAACCAATATATGAATAAGGACTTTGTACCACCAAAGAACAATGTCAGTTAGAACAAGGATTCCCAGTCTTACCATGTTGTCAATAGCTGCTGCAGCATCCTGCCAAGGAGAGACACAGTAGTTTAGTCTTCACCTGAATACTTGTTGTGAGTCTAAACACATGCTCAGTAGCAAAAAAACAAAAACAAAAACAAAACAGGAAAAAGCTATCTCTACACTTCCTATATAAACTGTGTGTGTGTCTAATAAAAAGCACTTCTTGGCTGACATTTGAGCTAGTGGAGCTACAACATGAAATCTAGCTGAAAGCATTAGAAATAATCGCTAGCACTCCCAAAGAAGAATGCTTAGTGAACAGGGCTGTAGGAAATATCTGCAGAGCAAGAGGGGCTGGGCCTGGCAGAAGCTCTGAGATGTTATTCATAGTCCACAGTTGATTAATCCACCAAGTCCCACATTTTAAATTATGTGAATATTTCAATGAAATCGATGTAGGTGCATTAAAATACTCAGGTGCATTAAAATACTTATAACCTAGGGCTTATAAGTTATTATGCTAATTAATATTATAATCATCATAATATAATTATGTTATCATTAAATAATTACATTATATATTAAAGCTTTTATAGGTGTTCCACATCTGGGACAATGTAACAAAATGGGTTAAGTGAGAGAAGCTTTCCTTCAAACAGTACTCTGGTCCTCTGGAAGCATCAGTGTAAAGCTCAGAAACCTAATCATATGGGGAACAGCTTCCTTTGTTATTAGTTACAATAACACAGACCAAAGACAAAACACTGGTAACACAGAATGTGCTCACCTCTGCCAATTCAAATTCAACAAAAGCAAATCCTCGATGCTTTTCTGCAAAAAGGGGGAAAAAAGCAAGTACCATGTGCAAAGGAGGAAACAGAACGGTCATCATGAAAATGAAGTCAGTTATATGCCATATCCAGACACTGGAAATTCTACCCAATCATTACTTAGAAAGAAGAAATCTTGTTCTTTAATTCCTAACATATGTTATGTTCTCTAACATAACATTTTAAATAATAATAAACTTTTTAGTGGACAAAGCTAAAAAATTAACTTTATTTTTACTCTTTCAAATGAGCGTTCAATTCTTCTACCAAAGCCAAACTTAAACCTTTGTATGAAAGGTAACTAAAAAAATGGTCATTTAACCTATTAACTGTTCATCTGAATATACAATTTGAGAATCAACTACTCCTAAAGCATGAATCTTAAAATCTGATAAGGATGTTGAGTCTTTATTCTCAGGCAAATGCTGATCTAACTAGAAAGACCAACCACAACAGTGTTAATTATAGAATTCAGAGACCAGAGGCCTTTAGAAAAATCAATATAATCTTATAGTTTTTGCAAATGAAGGCTCAGAGAACATAAAGTCCTTGCTAACAATCGTAAATAAGATTAATAGATAGAGGTAGGTCTAAAACTCTAGCCTAAAAATTACAACAGGGCTGAGATATTAACTTAGCAGTACAACCCTCACCTAGCATACACAAGACCCTACATTTGACCCCCACAGGGTCGGAAAAAGGCGGTGGGGTAGGGATACAGCTCTGTGGTAGGGTGCTTTCCTAGCTTGTATGAGGCCCAGGGCTTGATCCTCAACAACACAAAAAGGAAAAAAATAATTACAACAAAGAATACAGTAGAAAACTGAACTGTAACGGTATACCATTTAAAGGAAAACCCACCCAGGTGGGTAGAAGTCAGGGTCCCATAGTAGGGCCAGGCTTTTCTGCTGCTTCATTTAATAGCACTGCTACCAAGAAAGGAGCAGGTGTGATGACATACCTGACAGGTAGTTTGGAATAACACTCAGACTTCAATGTAGTTCACTCCTATTGGTCTACTGAAAAATTTGTCCTATCTCAAACCCAACAGATAGAGACTGCAACATATTGACAGCCCACAAGTACTCCACCACTGAGTTACATTTCTGGCCTGAATATGCATATTTAGAATTGTGATGTGACTTTTTTTTTAAATATATTTTCTCAGTTGTAAATAGACACATCTTTTTTTTTTTTTTTAGTTGTAGATGGACACACTACCTTTATTTATTTTTTTATGTGCTGAGGATCGAACCCAATACCTCACACATGTGAGGCAAGTGCTCTACCACTGAGCTACCCCAGCCCCGACATCTTTTTTTAATGTATTTAGTTTTATGTGGTGCTGAGGATCGAACCCTCGCACATGCAAGGCAAGTACTCTACCACTGAGCTACAGCTCCAGTCCCCTGAAGTGACTTTTCATTTTTTTTTTTTTTAGATCTTTATTCATTTATTTATATGTGGTGCTGAGAATCGAACCCAGTGCCTCACACATGATAGGCAAACACTCTACCACTGAGCCACAACCCCAGCCCGACTTGTCATGTTTCTAAAGTTCTTTTCTCAATAGGATTCTGAACATCAGAGAAATCAAAAGAACTCACCTGTTTCATAATCCAGAGGAATCTGAATATCTGTGATGTCTCCAAAAGGAATAAAAGCAGCATGAAGAACCTTGTCGTCCACCTCCTCTGCCAGCCCACCTGCAAATAAACCAAGGTCTTTTTGAGCTGCTGTCCTCAATAGTCTTGCAGAAGTCCATGGGGCAAATTAGCATGTTAGCCAAAGGCAGGGGTCTTTCCACACAGACCTTTGGTTAGACAAACAACCCTCCCTCATCTACTGCCCACCTACACTAATGAAGTACATTCTTCTCTTCCTCCTCCTTTCAGACCCTCATCTAACTCCAGGATTCCTGCAACAGCCTCACAACTGACTTCCCTGCCTCTGTTCCCCCTGTCAACTCCACAATGCCAACTTGAAAGATCTTGGGAAAGTGTACATTTGAACTCATCATTTCTCTGTTTAAAGTCCTTCAAAGGTTTCCCAACGTCCTCAAGTTAAAGTGCACTCTTTAGGGTTTACAAAAGGTTCTTCATAACCTGAGTCTTGCCCACTTCTCCAGCTTGTTTCTGGAGAGGTGAGGGCAAACTTTCCGGATGCAGTAACTCCGGAGTTGATGAGCAGGAGTTAGCCGGGTAAGTGCTTCCCCAATTCCCTGGATCCCAAAAAATGACTCACTTGCCACCTAGCGTCAGGCTATTTAATATCTTTTGTCTTCAATTTTTGCAGCTCTCTTGTAATAAACAACTTTGCCTCTATTTTGGCTACTCGGCTAACTGCTGCTCATCAGCTCCGGAGTCGCATCCGGAAAGTTAGCCCTCCCTTCCCCCAGATGAATGGGTCACTTCTTCAGGCAACCGAGCCCCTGTCATCACCGTCCATCCCCTCCACAGCGCTTATCTATGGTATTGAGGTTATTCCCCCTTATTTTTTTTTTTTCTGGCTAGCGGGAACTCCTTTCTTTGGGATCGGGGTTGAGTCATCTCTGCAGTGAATGTAAAATGAATGGGCGCAAGGATTTGAGACTGTTATTTCTCTACTGCTATTCTGGACCCCGGAGGAGGAAGCCGGAATGATCGGTACGTGGTGCGCTCACAGCCTGACGCAAGCAATACCGCTACAGATCCGGCTTGACAGCTACCCCCTGCTTCCCTCAAATGGAAACGTGTCCCCCGCGACTCCGGGACCCACTCGAGGCTGGTTAGCCCAAGCTCCGCCTAGCGCCCGCGCCTGCTCACCCACGTACAGCACGCGTTTGGTAGTGGCCATCTTGCTCCCGCTCTTTTCCGCCGGAAGCCGGCTCTGGGCCCGCCCTCTGGCCCCGCCCCCAGGCCCGCCCCGCCCCGCCCCGCTGCGCGGCTCTGCCAGACCCCGCCCACACGCGTGTTGGACCTGGGGTTTCCAGCTCCCAGTTTTCTCCCGCGTTGTGTTAGGCTCGAGGTGATAGATGAGCTGTTAGGCTCGAGGTGATAGATGAGCTAACAGAGTATTGGTGGTCCAAGTGCCGGCGATGTTGTGGGAAACAAATCTCGTCCAAATCAGTCGGGGTATTAGCCACAAAGGACTACAAATAAGCTATGGTCAGCGGTCCATCTGGCTGCCCCGTTTTTTGGAAAACCCAGGACCTAATAATGTTTTCTGCATTTATTTTTCAATAGTTGAGGGGAAAATCAAAACAAGAATATTTCGCGACACATGAAAATTCATATATATATATAGATATATATATTTTTTTTAATTTTTTTTTGCTACTGGGGATTGGACTCAGGGGCACTCGGCCACTGAGAACATCCCCAGCCCTATTTTGTATTTTATTTAGAGACAGGGTCTCACTGAGTTGCTTAGGTCCTCGCTAAGTTGCTGAGGCTGGCTTTGAACTCGCGATCCTCCTGCCTTAGCCTCCCAAGTGCTGGGATTACAGGCGTGTGCCACCGCTCTCGGCTCACATATTTATTTTAATTTCAATTAAAATTTAAGTGTCCATAAATAAAGTTTTTTGTTGTTGTTTTTTAAAATACAGCCACACTCATTCCTTTAATGTGTGGCTGCTTTCATGCTAGGAGGTAGGAGAGCTATGGCTAATAAAGCATACAATGTTCATTATCTGGTCCTTTAGGAAAAAATTTTGCTGACCCTTTAACTAAATCTACTAATACATAAATCACCGATTTACATAATTCTTAAAAAAAAAAAAGTGGGACCATTTATTTTAGATGGTTTAGATGGGGCTGGGGCTCAAGGCCTCCCTGAAATGACATTTAAGCTGAAACCTGAAGGAAAAGGAGTCAGAAAGAAGGAATCAGGTGAAAGATATCCAGGAGAGGAGACAACTTTGTATTCTCAACTGAAGGACCAGAGCATTGCAGGGGTGGGAGTAGGGGTGGGGATGGGGGAGGGGATGGAGCATGTTAAATCAGGCAGCAAAGGTGGGCAGGGGCCACACTATGCAGGGCTCTGCAAGCTTTATGGAAGGTGTTGGGCTGAGAAGCTACTGAAGTTATAACAGGAAATTACATGGTCACATTTATGTTTTAGAACAGTGCTCTGACCACCATCTCTGGAATGGATAGAGTGGAATCCTGAAGACCAGGAGAGGACTAGGAAACAGCTGGTTGTGACTCTCTTTCTCCAATAGCCCTCCAGCTCATTTACAGGGTGATCTTGCTTAAAAATAAAGCTGACCTCTCTAGAGCTCCCTAATTAAATCATTGCGGCTGATAACTAGGCCTTTGACAAGGGGACTGTGCCCACCCCAAGTCAACCCCAACCTCCATACTACCTCTTCACCTCCTTACCATGTGCTCACCTTCCTTTGTTCATTCAGTTCTCTCTCCTTTTTCTATCTAGATGTACCCACCTGTCTTTGTCAGAAGTTCTATTTAGCCCTTCACTCACCCAAGCCCCTATAAACTGGGTTCATGGTCCCCAAGTCCAGAAGTCAATTGGAACACCCCTTGTAACTATAGTCAAGTTTGTGTCTCTCTCCTACTGGATGCAGGACTTTGACACCAAGGTCTGTACCCTAACCCTAACCTGTTGTATTCCCAGAGTTAAGTAGTAACAGCGCAGAGTCTTCTAACCCAACCTCAAATCAGGGAGATGATGATTACAGGAATGAGGGTTGGGGATCTGATCAGGATAACTCTGTGTGTCCAACACTATTCCAGACCACAAAGGTTACTCTCAAGGAGAATCTGATTATGTATTCTTTATGTGGGTGTGGTACAATTTAAAAATATGTATATATTTGTATTTGTCCCCAGTTTCTGGCACAGAGTTCCTAAAACCCTTGGAATTTCCTGAATGATATGAGTGGTTTTTTTGTTTATAGTGAACCCATTTTGACCATACCTGAGTTTATGCTAAGATGACACATGGTGGGGTCTCTAGATAGCTTCAAGATGGGGGCCGGTCACCGAGGAATCAATGTCATGATCAGAGAGTTGGAAGTTTCAGCCCTATCCCCTGACCCCTGGGGAGAGGAGATGGTTTGGAAGTTAAGTTCTATCACCAATGACCAATGGCTTAATTAATCATGCCCAGGTAATGAAACCCCATATAAAAACCCAGTGGGGTCTGGGGAGTTCCCAAGACTAGTGAATACATCCATGGACTTGGAGGATGGCATGCTGGCCATGCTTGGAGGTCACTGGAGCTCTATACCCCTACTCCACCCCTATCTTGACCTATGCATCTTTTCCATTTGGGTATTCTTAAAATGCTTTATAATAAACTGTTATCATAATATAGCTCATTCCTGAGTTTTGTGAGTTGTTCCAGAGAATTATCAAACCTGAGGAGGGTGGGGACATGGGAACTCCCAAATTTGTAATTGTCTGGGCAGAAGGGGAGGTAGCAAGGGGACCCCATTTGTGGCTGGTATCTGAAGTGAGAGCACTCTTGTGAGACTGAGCCCTAAATTTCTGGGGTCTGTTTTAGCTCAGAATTGAGTTGAATTGAATTGTTGGACACCCAGTCAGTGTCAGAGAATTGTAGAAATGGTTGGCATCAGGAAAAAAAAAATACACACAGACACAATGGGAACTGTTGTTTGTCCATTATAATTCATAATATATCTCCTTCTTTCTCCTAACTCCACATGGCAGGTGAGGCACAAAAGTAACTCTTCTCTCTGCTGCACCTGAATGTCCAAAGTCTTCTTCCCCATCTTCTGAACTAAGACCTGAAGCCACAGTGTCTGAGACACAGCTCACCTAGGAGTGGAGGGACCCAGTATGTGTGCCGCAGCTTGAGAGTCATCAATCTCCAACAGCATTCCCTGATCTTTTTTTTTTTTTTTGGTGGTGCTGGGGATTGAACCCAGGACCTTGGGCATGCTAGACAAGCACTCTACCAATTGAGCTGTATCCCCAGCCCCTCCCCTGATCTTTTCAGCCAGGTTTGAATGCTTTATTTGGACGAGTGGAAACACATATTCCTCTGTGAGTAGTACAGTTAATAAAAAACCAAATCAAATCCCAGTGAAGAGGGGACACCGGCATTCACCAGAATCTGGCCCCTCTTCTGCAAGCATATAGGAAGTTCACCTAGCATGTGCTTCTCTTCCTTGATGGGGACTATCCCAAAGTCAACATGGAAGTGGTCAGGGACTTCTGTTGCATGTAGATCCCAGGGTGCCTGGGAACCAGAGGGGATAGCAGATTAGCACCAAGGAAAGGATGCTGAACAGTGGTCGAGGTTAGGGTAGGCCAATCTTTGACATGCAGATGGTACCATTTGGAATGCCAGCTGTAGGGAAGAAAAGACAACAGTTATTCACACATACACACACACACACACACACACTCATATATTCCCCCCACCCCTAACTAGCCCCAGACTGTGGTCTCAAGAGATCCTTCCGCCTCAGCCTCCAAAGGAGCTGAAACTATAGGCACACACCACCATACCCAACACCTCACAGGATTTCCGAGGTAGAGATTATCACCATTATTAACTTACAACACCTAACAAGGTCAAGTAATTTACTCACATGAGCAAATTAACAATTCAATTCATTTGTGGAATGAGCAAAACTACAATAACTTTCTTTACTAGGACAGGTTTTTTGTTTTGTTTGGTTTTTGCAAATGACCATATTATCCCCATTTAGAAGGATTCCCAAGAAGGGACTGGGCCAGAGGATATAAATCAGAACAGTAAAAATTATTATACACCATACATTCTACCCCTCTCATTAAGCACTCTGGAGACATTAGTACATGATGTCAGCCATGAGCTCAAGCCTAGAAGCAGGTTCCAGAAGACAACAGAAAGGGTACATCCTTTCACATGGCATTGAATTTTGCAAGTTCCCACCTTGAGAGCTTCAGATAGGTGAAATGAGTGGGGGAATGGGAAGCGTCATTTTCTCTCCTGTATTTCTAAAGGGAACAGTTAAACATCACAATCACACAGTACAATTTGCATGTGTATTTATTTTCTACATCCCTCTGTCTCATACCAGATAAAGAACATTTTGAGAGCAGGGACCATGACAGTTTGTTTATCATTGTAATCCCAGTCCACTGCACAATTCCTTGGCATGTAGTAGAGTTTTAATATCTGATGAATGAAGCAGTGCTTCTTTCAAATAAAGTTGAAATGGAAAATTCTATTCTTAGCACATTGGGTGTCTGGGCCTCCCCTGCAGAGGCTGAATCACAGGCTGTGGGCTGCCAAGATTGGAGGTGTATTTACTTGGAGCAACAGCTCAAGGAGGAGCAGCAAGCATAAGTTTGGTGGCCCAGGTACCAAGAGCCATATCAGCAGGATCCACAAAGGAAAGAACAAACCAAATTAAAGTCCATTATTCCTGGCAGCCATAGTTTCCAGGAATCTTTCTTTGATTCTTAACTGAGTCAATGTTTGTACCACAGAGATTGTTTGAGGGACTAGAAGCTAAAACATTCTATCTGCCAGCTAGAGACAGTTTTCTTCCGTGGCAGCAGGAGGGAGACATGTCCAAACCTGCCAGAACCTAGAGCTGGTGGCCACTTTTCCTGCTGTCATCTCAAAACACTGGTTTCACCGATGTCCTAGACTCTATTCCCTTTAAGTATGTCAGGATCCATATCTTAAGATAGCAGTCCTAAAACCTGAACCTATATCAGAATTATCCAGAGGGCTTATTCAAAGATTGCTGGTTATATTCCCAAAGTGGCTGATTTAGTAAGTCTTAGGCAGAGCCAAGAACGTTCATATCTAACAAGTTCCCAGGTGATGTGGAAGCTGCTGGCCTGGGAACCACATTTTGAGAACCACTTTTTCCAAGGAAAGTTGTAACATATGAAGAGCAGGACATTCTGCTGGATGCAAACAATAAGCAGGTGTCTGTAAAAAAATTTGAAACAATAATAAAAGAATGAAAAAGTCAGTCATTTGTTGTTATTAGTATGCTTAGGCAACTCCAAATAACATTAGCCACATAAGATTCCTCATGAAAAAACAAAAAACAAAAACAAAACAAAACAAAACAAAAAAACACACCAAATTCCAGTGGCTTAAGGTAAAAATTAGACCACCATAGGTTTTTCCTGGGTTCAATTCTCAGCACCACATACACACAAAAAAATCTGTCTATTCTGGTGGTGGAATGAAGAGTTTATAAACTCTCTCACAAAATAAACTGTAGAACTGGGAAGAATTGTCACAAAACAATTTCAGGGCTCTGGAAACTAATTAAATGCACATGACAAATTGAGAAGTATTTGTTCATGAAAAACTGCTGAACTCAGGTTAAAGGAGTGGGAATCTGTGGCATTCTTGCCTGGGGCTGCTCTCAGCTCTCCTCTCCTCCTCCAGCATCAGTGGCACAGCAGGATTCTGTGTGTGTGTGTGTGTGTGTGTGTGTGTGTGTGTGTGTGAAAACCAGCAGTTTTGCTGCTGCTGGAAAAGCCTGACTTGATTTAGAGAAGAGAGAAAAAAAAAAAAAAAATGCCAAAGGTATTGTCAGTGAAAGCATCAGTGCAACTCAGTGGAAATTGACCTGGGAAAGCCCATAGCTCTGTTAACCTGAGGTTGCAGTCCACCTTGGCAGTCAAGCCAGAAATTTACCAGAGACTCCTGGAAATAAGAAAGCCATGGAGGGACTGGATGGGCTCTCCACAGGTCCCTGACTGACTGGAAGTCTGCATCACACGTGTGTAGGCAAGACTCAAGAGGGCTCAAGCTCTGAACACGTTCCTGTTCCACAAGGACTATGCACACACTCAAGAAGTACCAGGAAGGACCACTGGAAAGGGAAAAGCTGGGGAAGACTTGAAAAGTGCCTGAACTTTGTTTTTTTTGTTTTCTTTTTTTTTTGGAGCCAGGGATTGAACTCAGGGACACTCAGCCACATCCCCAGTCCTATTTTGCATTTTATTTAGAGACAGGGTCTCACTGAGTTGCTTAGGGCCTCACTAAGTTGCTGAGGCTGGCTTTGAACTTGCGATCCTCCTGACTCAGCCTCCCAAGTCGCTTGGATTACAGGCGTGCGCCACCACGCCCGGCAGTGCCTGAACTTTGAATGCACTCCTCAACCCACACACAGATTCACAGGCAAAGAGTGGAAACTTTACTGGCACTAAGTATGTGGACAAAAAACCTCTGACTAATCTGGTTTATCACCAAAATATTCAGACACAAGGATGGCCCCTAGGAAGCCAAGGTAAACAATAAAAATAAGAATTTAGAAAATAACAATTGATCTTGGCACTGTGGCACTGTCTGTAATCCCAGGGATTAGGGAGGCAGAGTAGGATGATAGCAAGTTCAAGGCCAAGATGGGCAATTTATTGAGAATGTCTCAAAATGAATTAAGAGCTGGAGGTTTAGATCAACAGTAGAGAGCCCCTGGGTTCAATCCCCAATACTCAATAGCAATAACAAACTGAGAAAACTGAGAGACATACGAGAATAACTGCTAGAGTGGCAAGAGTCTATAAATTTAATCCAGGTAATTACTAAAAACAAAACAAAACAAAAAACAGAACCTGAGAAATTGCTACAATGTATTCTTTTAAATGTCCAACGAAGGGCTGGGGATATAGCTCAGTTGGTAGAATGCTTGCAAGCACAAGTTCTTGGATTCAATCCCCAGCACTGCAAAAAAAAAAAAAGTCCAACAAAAACATATGACACATATATATGTCACAGATGTGACTCATAATAAGGAAAAGAAAAAGGAAGCTGTCAATAGCTTAGGATAGAATAGGATAGAATTGAGTAGGTCCAGATGTATTTAGCAAACAAAACATTAAATCAGCTATTATAAATAAGTTCAAACAATTAAAAATAACTGTTTAGAGAATTAAAAGAAAATGACAATGACTCATCAAATAGGAAATCTCAAGAAAGTACAAGAAACAATAAAAATAATAAAATTCAAATTCTAGAGTGAAAAAGTACAATAACAAATGAAAAATTCGCCAAATGGACTTTTTTCCACTAAATGGACTCAACAACAGATTTGAGCTAGCAAAAGAAAAAAGTCAGTGAACTTGAAGGTGGTTAAACAGAAATATCTAATTTGAAAAACAGAAAGAAGAAAGGTGAAAGGTGTAGAGCCTCAGAGATCTGTGGCATGACATCAAGCATGCCAGCATACATGCACCAGGAGCCTCAGAAAAAGAAACAGTATTGGAAGAAAAAATGGCCCAGAACTTCCCAAATTTGCAAAAAAGACCTTTATCTACCAATCCAACAAACTCAAAGAATTCCGAGTAAGATCAATGTAAAGAAATCCACATTATCATCATATTATCATGAAACTGCTAAAAGCCAAAGACACACAGAAAATCTCGAAAGTGGCAAAAGAAGAATGGCAAAACACAAAGTACAGTTCTGATGAGCCACAGTTCTCATCAGAAATAATGGCGGCTGCCAGGCGTGGTGGCAAACACCTGAATCTCAGAGACATGGGAGGCTGAGGCAAGAGGATGACCAGCTCAAGGCCAGCCTCAGCAACTAAGTGAGGCCCCGTCCCAGAATAAAAAATAAAAAGGACTGGAGATGTAGCTCAGTGGTAAAGCACCTCTGTGTCCAATACCCAATGACAAAAAGTGAAATAAATAAAAAAGAAAAAGAAGATGAAGGCCACAGGTAACATTAAAGATGCTGAAGGAAAACAATTGATGCTGCCAATCAAGGTTTTAACATCCAGAAAAAGTACTCCTCATAAATAAAGGTGAAATAAAAACATTTCTAGATAAATAAAGCCTAAGAGACTTCATTACTAGCGGATCTGATCTCTATGAAATATAAATGGAAGTCCTGCAGGCTGAAAGGAAATAACATCTGGCAACTTGAATCACAGGGGAAAATAAAGAACAATCAAAGTTATATATATGGGTAAAATTTAAAAAAACATACAAATATGTATTTTCTCTTTGCATCTGTTAATTTCTTTAAAAGAAAAGATTGTGCCAGGTGTGGTGGTGCATGACTATAATTCCAGTGGCTGAGGAGGCTAAGGAAGGAGGATTGCAAGTTCAAAGCCAGCCTCAGAAATTGAGTGAGGCCCTAAGCAACTTAATGAGACCCTGTCTCAAAGTAAAGTAAAAAATATAAAGAAGGGACAGAGAAACAAAAAGGAAACAGAAATATAGAAAACAAATAGAAAAATGACAGACATAAATCCAGCTATAAGAATAATTACATTTAAAAGGCAGGGAATGTCAGGCTGGATTTTTAAAAAGCAAGATTCATTTAATATACTGTCAATCAGAGACACATCAGACTCAAAAACACAAGTAGGTTGGAAGGATGGGAAAAAATAAACTATGGAAACAGTAACTCTAAGAGAATTGAACTGGCTGTATTATCAGACAAAATAGGTTTTAAGAATAGAAATATTACTTGAGACAAGAGGAACATTTCAGAATAAAATGTCAAGACGTCAGGAAGATGTAACAACTATAAATACAGATGCACCTAACAACAACATCCCAAAATATACAAAACAAAAACTGACTGATGTGAAAGGAGAAATAACTAAAGAATTATAGTTGGGCATTTTAATAGCTCACTCTCAATAACTGATAAAAGATGTTTATCCAAAATATATAAAATACTCCTACAACTCAATAATTAAAAAAAGATTCAATTTAGCAATGGGCAGAAAGTTTGAATACATATCACCAAAGAAGATACAAAGGACATGCAAATTAAAATCAAAATAATAAATCACTATACATTCACTAGAATGTCAATTAAAAAAAAGATATCAAATATTGGTGAAATTGTGGAGGAACTGCAGGCCTCATAGGTTGCTGATGGGAATGTAAAATGGTATAAACACTTTGAAGAGTTTGGCAGTCACTTAAATTTAAACTACCTATGATCCATTTATTCTGTCATACTCTTTATATCTTTGAAAACATTTCATATCATCCTCTACAAAGGTCTAGCACATTTTTACAAAACTTTTTCCTACAGGCTTTAAAATTTTTATTGACATTGTGAATGTTATCCTTTCTGCCTATTATACCTTCTAGTTTCTTATTTCTGTAAATAGCAATATATTGGTTTTATATGTTGATCTTGGATCTAGCAGCTCTTCCAAATTCTCTTATAGTTCAAATAGTTTTTATCCAGACTTTCTAAATTGACAATACCAATAATACCATGTGCAAGTAGGGATGGTATATATAAATTCTTATATCTCTTATTTATTCCTCTTATTACACTGGCTGGGAACTCCAGGAGAATGGTAGGTTGTAGTGCTGATACAGAACAATCTAATCTTTTTTCCAACTTTCATCTTAAGCATAAAGTTTAGGTTTGGGGTAAATACCCTTTAACAGATTAAAAACATTCCCTTCCATTCCTAATTTGCTAAGTTTTTATTATGAATCCATATTTAGCTTTGTTGAATGATTTTTCTACATCTTTGAAAAGACCCTATGATTTTCTTCCTTATCTGTAAACTGGCAAACACAGTGACAAATTTCCTAATGTTAAATTATCCTTTTGCAAGTAAAGGAAAATTAATATCAAGCTAGGGCTGATGCAAGCTTGCCTGACACTGACCTTGATCTTCCATAATACTGTTTCCTTGGAAACCGGGAGTTAAGATAAATGAGGGCTATTGTGTATACAGCCTTTGTGGAGTAGATCTGGCAGCGATGTCAGTGGGCATGCAGGCTGTGCGTTCACACAGAAAATATTAATGGAAACAGAGGCTGATGAGTCAAGGTGACCACTGCACTCCTAGGCTCTCCCATGGCAGCTGCATATGATGAGTGAGTGACAACCAGACTTGTGCACTTGGGTGGCTGCTGGGCCTTCTTCCAATGAGATGAAGATGCAGCATCTTCCATATAATGCCTTGCATTCTAGGTTGCAATCCATTTGTGTCTCATGGGTCCTGTTGTCAACTTGAACATAACCACACTGTGGTGCTCCATCTCTGTTCCAATGGGCAGGATGTATTAATTTTTTATACACTATCAGATTCTCTTTGCCAGAATTTTATTTTAGAATTTTTGCCCGTATATTCAGAATTGAGTTTGGGCTAAATTTTCTTCTTCTACTGTCCTGGATTGATTCAGCATCGGTTTTATTGGTCCATAGTGCTTATCTGCAATTCCAAAATTCAAAAAATTCCAAACTAGCAGCAGGTGTTTTTTTTAAGGGGGGGGGGGGGGCGGGTAGGAGTGCGGTTTCAGCAAATCCATTTGGCAGCAAAACCTGGTCTGAACTAATGTGAGGCTGTTCAGCTTTTATTTTATCCCACTTTTTTGCCACAGAAATATTTGATTATGTGGAACTGGTCCAGACTGTGCTGAAGTTTCATATAGCACAACGTGCATGCTGCATCATCTTTCTAAACTGCCCAGTCCCAGAAGTTTGAAATAAAGGTGTGTGGATATGTTTTAGCCTAATTAAGTCAGTCGGGCCCTTGTTTTTTGTCTGTTTAGTTGGTTATTTGATGTAGTTTGCATAAGAGGGGTGTAACTTGTTTCTGGAGTTGTGGCTCAGTGGTAGAGCGCTTGCCTAGCCTGTATGGGGCACTGGGTTCAATTCTCAGCACCAAATATAAATAAACAAAATAAAGGTCCATCAACAACTAAAAAAAATTTTTAAATAAAAATTTTTAAAGTATGGGAAACTTATTTGTAAAACTGTGTGGGCTTCGTGTTGCGTGTGCGTGTGTACCTATTGCTTTTTCCCATGGGAACTGATTCTCTGGCGCCCCTCTTCCCTGCAGTACCCAATGTGTCTGCCCCTTCCTGATTCACTGGAGGAGGCTTGATGCTACAATTCAAAGACATTGGAGACACTTATCCCCAGCTGTTAACAGGCCATTCGACTTGTATAAATGCCTGGATTTTGTTTGTTTTTAAATTTATTTGTAGTTGTAGATGGCCAACGCGCCTTTATTTTATTTGTTTATTTTTATGCGGTGCTAAGGGTCGAACCCAGTGCTTCACACATGCTAGGCAAGGGCTCCACCACTGTGCTACAGTCCCAGCCCAATACCGGGTTTTTTGACTGAATAGCTTGCAATGAAAGACTTTCTACTTAGCTTCGTTGTGGAGTCAGTATTTAAATTTTACCTCTAGGGGGCGGTCATGGATCACAAATGGGCATGGTGTTTTTTGGTTTTGTTCTTGTTTTTATTTTTGCTATATTGAGTATTGAGCCTCCAGCATGCTGGGCATACCAATGAGTTAGTTCTCCAGACCTTTTTAAATTTTTATTTTGAGATAGTTGTCCAGGCTGGCCTCAAATTCATGATCCTCCTGCTTCAGCCCCTGAATGGCTGGAATTACAAGTATACTGTACTGGTATAGTATTTTTTTATTTTTATTTTTTGGTGCTGGGAATTGAACCTAGGGGCACTTAATCACTGAGACACATCCCCAGTCCTTTTTATTTTTTTATTTTGATGCAGGGTCTCACTAAGTTGTTGAGGTTGACTTGAACTTGTGATCCTCCTGTCTCAGCCTCCCAAGCCACTGGGATTACAGGCCTATGCCACCATGCCCAGTTGGTAAAGTATTTTTTTTAAAAAAAAATTATCTAGAATGGCTTCAACTGAATCCCTTTGCAGATATGTATTATTTTTCACATTTAAAGATGAGGAAATAGATCTTTAGAAAAGTGAAATAACTTGCTTAGTTCATGTAAGTTGTAATTGCGAACAGTAGGTCTGATTTTCTTTTTAATTCTTAGTTGTCAATGGATCTTTTTTTTTTATTTATTTATTTGTATGCAGTGCTGAGAATTGAACCCAGGGCCTCACACATACCAGGAAAACGTTCTACCACTGAGCCACAACTCCAGCTCCCAGTAGGTCTGATTTAAAAAAAAAAAAATTTAGTTGTTGATGGACCTTTATTTTATTCATTTATATGTGGTGTTGAGAATTGAACCCAGTGCCTCACATATGCTAGGCAAGCGCTCTACCACTGAGTCACAACCCCAGCCCCAGATCTGTGATTTTAGCCTACATCTATTTACCACCAAAGTCCACACTCTTAACAATACACAAGATATCTCTCTGTCTCTGTCTTTCCCCCATAGGAGCAGTATACTGAAGTGGATAAATGCACCAATTCTGAAGTCAATGTGCTTGACCAATGTGCTTGGTACCTGAAGACGGGGGTGACATCAAGAAATTGTTTCATATGAAAAATAAATCATTGGCCCAGCATGGTGGCATATGCCTGTAACTGCAAAGACTCCAGAGACTGAGGCAGGAGGATCACAAGTTTGAGGCCAGTCTTGGAAACGCAGGGAAACCCTGTCTCAAAATATAAAGGACTGGGGACATAGCTCAGTGGTAAAGTGCCTCTGTGTTCAACCCCTCAGTAACACACATACACACAAAGTAAAAAAAAGAATAGGAGCAGGAGGAGGAGGAAGGAAGGAAGGAAAGAAAGAGAGAGACAGAAAGAAAAGAAAAGAATCTACCATACCTACCAAAGTCTGGCTCTATTGTTACCAACTGTGAGACCATGGGGAAGATTACTTAATTGCTCTGTGACCCAGGTTCCGCACCCATATATTGAGAGGATAAAGGGAATTTCTGCTCAGCCTTGAGCATATGCAGATGAACTTACCCACTGCAAGACTCTGAGCCTGGATAGGTGATAAAATGCAGGTAAGGACATAAAATATTTTGAAGACAGCAATTACAGGAAGCAACTGCCACTCCTTGGGCTAGGAGAACAAAGGGAAGGTACTTAAATTATTAAAACTCAAGCTTAGCTCAGGGGCCCTGCAGAGTCCAAACACAGACCTCTGAGGAGTGCTACTCAGCTGCTGCCGGAGTTCCTGGAGGAAGCAGGATGAGGCTGGCCAGCAGGTGCTGGGAAGACTGCACACTGGATTCACTCCACAGGAGGGAGCTTTCCAGGTGGCTGGGTGATGCTCACAAGCTCAGGAAGTCTAAGGGAGGAAACCAGTCCCTTCTTCCTCCAATGTTACGTCTTCCTCTACTACCACCCATTGACAAAGCCTTGTAGGGAGCTTGCTTTGGCAAAGCAGAAATGCGGTTCACAGTGTCCCCAACCCAGCAGAGTATAGGACAGTGGGCTGGAGTTAACAGACAGCAGCGTAGGAACAGGAACAATCCATCACTTTGACTTCTCAACATCTGTTTACACCTTTGTTCACGTATTTAAAAAGATATTGAAAACAATATTTTTCTGCCTAATAAGATACCACTCTCCTTAATACAAAGACATCTAATCCTCTCCCTAAATAAGAGGATGCAGTTTCAGTAATCTTGTATCCATCTTTGGGGGCTATTCGTAGCATCCATTTGTAAGTTATGTTAATTACTCCTCAAATTTGGTCACAGTCCCAACTATTCTGCTGAACTTATCATTTTCTTTCTATAAGCAGTTTGGTGCATTCAAAACAATCCATCTCATACCATAGTCCATATGAGAGCCATAATGACCAAGAGGAACAACCAAAATTGTGATGTTGCTGCATACCATGAATTGCTGGCATCTCATTTTGCCTGGGCAAGGAATTCAGCACTGAATTCAAACTCAATAAAACCAAAGCAATGTTAAAAAAAAAAAAAAAAAAAAAGTCCCATTTTGAAGATCTGTTTCCTGGAACTACTCCTGGTACCCATTTCTTAGTCAGCCATGGTCCTATCAGGAGAAAGAACCTCACCAGTAATTTGAACAAAGAAAACTGAATGTAAGTAATTGCTAGCTATATATGAAGTTGTTAACATGGTAGCTAAAAGGGCAGTACAAAATACCAGCATTTCCTATGGGTGGGTATTTCAGGAAGGAGCTGCTACCTCTTAGGACTGAAGGAATAAAGAGTTTGAATTATTAAAATTTGTAAGTTTTGAAGGAAACTCTACTGAGCTGAAACTCAAACCTCTGAGACTGAGACACTACTTGGATGAAGCTGGTGTCTCTGAACCTGGAAGAGGGTCCCATGGGGCTGAGACGCATTCTCTTGGGGATGGGATACTGGCTGGCTGGTGCTGGTGTCTCTGAGAAGAGCACAGTGGGGTTGGCTCTGCAAGTGGTGGGAAATTGTAAACTCGTCTCAGCCTCTGCCACAGGAAGACACCGCTGTTGCTAGGGAGTGGAATAGAAGCACTTTGAGAGTGAGTCTCATAAAATGTAAACCATCAGAGAGGCCACAGGAAGTTCACAGGGAACCAACAGAGGAAGTGAGTCTCTTCTCCCACTCCCAGGCTTTCATGTTCTCTCTCTGTGTATTAACCATGTCTTAATTTTCTTTTATTTGATGCTTTAACATCTTGGGACCTTATAGACCCTAGAGGGCCTGTCCCTGCCAGGGTTAGCAAATTCCTAAAGGTAGCAAACAACTCACCCTACGGCCCACCTTTCATATGCAAACCAAGCAAACCAGAGTCTAGAACCCCAACCACCAATTCCATCAAGCTCTGGAGCTGGGCCCCTATCCATCTGTTCTAATCACCAGGGCCAGATGGATAGGGACAACTCCTATCCCCTAGGCCTGCTGAAATTGTCTCAAACTAGCTGTTCCTATGGCTTCTTACCTTGTCTTTCCTGTTCCTTCCATTGAAACCCACAATTCAAGCAATCTCCTCCCATCTTACTCCATTGCCTTCTAATTGACCCTAGTGCTACCCCCTGTGCCCCCTCCCATGCCATCGGGTGGCATGCCTCCTGCTTCTAGAAGACTGAGATGCTTCTTCCTTCATGACAATAATTTCTTCAAGTCTTACCATATCTGATTAAAACAATTTCCAGGTCTCCCTAGAACACCCTGTAGCCTCCCCTATGGACAGAGCCCAACAGAGAGCCAGCTAGTAGGGCAGAAATGTGGTTTTCAGAGCCCGGGCCCAGTCTCCCAAAGCAGATTACAGAAGGGAAGGTTTGGAGCAGAGGGATAACAGTTTAATCGCTGGCCCAGTGTGCAAGTTAAATAAGGCCCAAACTATTAAGGAGCTTAAAGTCCAGGACAAAATTGTTTATGACTAGAATGTAACGGAGTAGAAAAGCACCTCTGAGGCACACCACAGTTGAGACCACCACACACAGAAGGCCAGCAGAGAGGATGGGAGTGAGGGGCTGGAGGAGGCTTGTGACAGGACTACCAGAGGGGCTGCACTGCAGCATCCAGCAAAATTGGAAGGAGGCAAAGGAGCCAGCTGTGCAGCTACCTTGGAACGAACAAGATAATGTGGAGCAGAACATCTGGACAGAGAGAAAAGTAAGCACAAAGGCCCAGAGATAGGACTTAGTTCCACCCAAGATGGCAAAGAGACTATGTGATAATAATTTTAGGGGTCAACATGGCCAGAGTGTGGTGCTCTGTTGTTTATTCAAACACTAGCTGTTGCTATAAAGGTACTTTTTGGATCTAAACAACATTTAAATCAGTAGACTTTGAGTAAGGTAGATTACCCTCCATAATGTGGGTGGGTCTCATTCAATCCGTTGAAGGCTCTGAGAATAAAGACAAGTCCCCCTGGCTGAGGAAGGCAACCTGCCTCCAGCCTGCAACACAGAAATTCTACTCCTGTTTCCAGACTTCCCACTCAACACTGCAAAATCAATTCTTTCTAGCCTGCCAGCCTGCCCTGCAGATTTCAGACTTGGCTACCTCCAAATCACCCAAGCCAACTCCCTAGAAAAAAGCTTTCTCTCTGTGTCTAAATGCATACCCCATTGGTTCCATTTCTCTCCAGTACTCTGGTAGCAGAAGAAAGTGAATGATGGGACAAAATCTGTGAAATGGGGCCAGAGGTGAGGTAGAAAGGTGGCATAAAGAACGGTTTTGCAGCCAGGCGTGGTGGCACACGCCTGTAATCCAAGCGACTTGGGAGGCTGAGTCAGGAGGATCGTGAGTTCAAAGCCAGCCTCAGCAACTTATCGAGGCCCTAAGCAACTCAGTGAGACCCTGTCTCTAAATAAAATACAAAATAGGGCTGGGGATTTGGCTCAGTGGCCGAGTGTCCCTGAGTTCAATCCCTGGTTCAAAAAAAAAAAAAAAAAAAAAAAAAAACAGTTCTGCTTTTGAAGGATGCCTCTGGTTTCTGGGTGGAGACCACAGATGTATTAGGAACAAGCATGCAGGAAGGCAAACCAAAATCGAAGCCATTCCAGTGACTCAGGCAGGAGGAGATGGCGGTCGCAAGTACAGATGAGTCGTTATTCTGGGCGTTCATCTTTTAAATGTTTCTGGAGTGCTGGATCATTCAAGAAAACCAGATCCTGCACACCTGCTGCAAGTGTTACAATGCACAAACAACCAAACCAAAGTAAAGGCGACATTCTTTGGAAGCACTGACAAGTGAGTAATTTCAGATACAGATAAACCGATGATTCCTCTGAAGCTCAGAGCTCCTCATAAAGAATGAGCAATGCTGTCGTGCGTCTGCCGGGTTGTGGGCGGAAAGGCGGTTAGTGTGGCTGTTTCTCCAGAGTTGCTATTTCCGGAGGCCCATTCATCAGTGGTCGTGATGGTATCCTAACAAGCTTATAACTTCTACTGGTAATTCATTTCGTTACTTATTGAAGTTACTATTTACCATTTGCCAAGTAGTATGTCAGTATTTCAATATTTTGTCAATGATCACGAACTTCCTGAGTGCCTCTCTGTTTACAGCCCCGCTCAGCACAGTTCCTGCCACTGGAGGGGGAAAGGGTGGGCAGCGCTGGGTTATTTAATTAGAGGTCTCCCATCTGCAAATTCTCCTTTCAGAATTCAATATTGTTTTTGGTTCTTTTTAAACAGGGAAAACATTTCCACTATGCAGTGTGTATTCATCCTTTTCAGATTCATTAAAAAATAAAATAAATTCTGGGCCCTCTCTTTCCCACCCAGTGTTTGTCACTACACACCCCAATAAGCTCCCCAAGCCCATCCATTACCCTCCTTGATTTATCTTCCTTTGGCCTCCATTTTTTCTGAAACTAGATCCCAGACTTCAACAGAAAATGTAGTCATAAGTATTAACCAGCTAACACCCACAGTTTAGAGTATGGCCCAAAATAATTTGGATGTGGAACACTGCCAAAGAGAAATTTAGATATCAAAGATGGATTACCAGTGGCCCCCCCATGGGGATCCCAATAATCCTTTCCTAGGGAATTTCATCTTGCTATTTTCACCTAGATGACACAAAAATGATTTCAACCACTTAGAAGTAGATTTAAAAAGTAAAAGAAGGAAAAAAGTAAAGTTAAATACTCACCTTACAACATGTCAGAATAAATTCCAAATTGAGCAAAGACTTGAACATACACAACTATAAAAAGACCAGGAGGAATTGTAGAAATCAATGAGACTTTTCTATGCAAAATGAGAAATTTCTGGTTTTTGTTTGTTTGTTTGTTTGTTTTGGTACTTTGACTGAACCCAGGGGCACTCCACCACTGAGCCACATCCCCAGCCCTATTTTGCATTTTATTTAGAGACAGGGTCTCACTGAGTTGCTTAGGGCCTCGATAAGTTGCTGAGGCTGGCTTTGAACTCGAAATCCTCCTGCCTCAGCCTCCCAACTGCTGGGATTACAGGCTGCGCCATTGGGCCTGGCTAAAATGAGAAATTTCTGTGGGCCAAAAAACATCTTAAACAAAGCTAAAAGGCACAGACTGAGAAAAATATTTACTATTTATATGATAGGCAAAAGGTTTGATTTATAGCAAAGAAGGAGATACTACAAATTAATAAAAAAAAAATAGGAAACTGGCCCAAAGGTATAAAAAGACCAGTCACAAGTAAGTAGAAGTTTAAAATCTTATGAAAATATACTCAATATCAGTAAAAATCAAGGGACATGAATTAAATCAATAGCAAGATATAATTTTTAATAAATTGTCAAATTTCAAAGATTGATGATGCCCAATTTGGGCAAAGATTTAGGAAATAACTAATTTAATACACTGTGGTGGAGTGTTAATTGGTAGAGAGCATTATTAGACACTTCTCCTACAGAACAGACTTGGTTTATGTACACGTTTACTGTAGCAAAGTTTCTAACAGTGAACAGCAGAAGATAATTATAAATATCTGTATTAGTCTGGTTAATGTTACTATAACCAAATACCTAAGGCTGGGTGATTTATAAAGTAAAGAGGCTTACTTTGGCTCACAGTTCTGGTCTAAAGGGCCCACACCTGATGATGGTCTTGCTGACAGTCCCAAGGCTTTGCAGGGAATCATGTGGTGAGAGACAAAGACAGGCATGTGCATGTACATGTGTGTCTTCTGGTCCCCTCTTTCCCTCTTCTTATAAAGCCACCAGGATTCAATCAAGGGGCTCCATCCTCATGACCTATGTAATACTAATGATCTCTCAAAACCCCACCTCAAAGCAGTATATCAGATTAAGTTTTCTCCCTCTTAATAGCTACAAAAGGGTATTGAATTTTAAAACATGAACACACTCAAACCATCTTCAAATCAAGAAAATATCCATTAATAGGGAAACAATTAAATGAATTAGGAGCAAGCTTGTGGTGTGTGTGTGTGTGTGTGTGTGTGTACATGCGTGCCTGTGTGTGCAAGTGAAAAAATGGTCTGGAAGGAAGTAAAGATTACAAGTTTAATGGACAAGGACCTTGGAGAAGCAGCAGGATTGGGGTTGAGTGGTAGGGAAAGGACTTTTACTATTTATTCTATATTCTCCTTTATTCTTGGAAAGTATTGCAATGAATATGAATTACTTTTTTTTTTTTTTTTTTTTTTGGTACTGGGGATTGAACCCAGGGGCACTTAACCACTAAATCACATCCCCAGCCTTTTTTTATATTTTATTTAGAGTCAGGGTCTTGCTGAGTTGGTTAGGGCTGGCTTTGAACTCGCAATCCTCCTGCCTCATCCTCCTGAGCTGCTGGGATTACAGGTATGCACTGCTGTGCCCAGCATGAGTTACTTTTTTTAATTTTAATTTTTTAGTTGTAGCTGCACGTGATATCTTTATTTTATTTATTCATTTATTTTTATGTGGTGCTGAGGACCGAAACTAGTGCCCCACATGTGCCAGGCAATCGCTCTACTACTGAGCTACAAACCCAGCCCATGAATTACTTTTGTAACAAAAAAAAAGAACATTAAAAAATGGCATTGAATTTTTAAATTTAATCAAAATTTAAATGTAAGAAAATTAATCGACTAAAAATTCTAAACTGTAACAAACCTGTCATGAGACAAGCAGTCTCTTACACAGCACCTGTTCTGGACAGCAATTTGATGTCTTCTGTCAATAAATTTTTTCTTTTTTGGTACCAGGGATTGAACCAGGGTTAATTAACCACGGAGCCACATCCCCAGATCTTTTTATATTTTATTTTGGAATCAGAACCTTGCTAAATTCCTGAGGCTGGCTTTGAACTCATAATCCTCCTGCTTCAGCCTCCTGAGCTACTGGAATTACAGGCATGCACCATTGTGCCTAGCCTATCAATAACTTTAAAGATGTTCCTAAGGACTGGGAATATTAGTTACACTGGGGAGGGGAAATGGATGACTAGAGGACTGGGGGAAGGGAGGTGAGAAAGCAGAGAGAGTCCTCTCTGTGTACCCTTTTGGACCTTTTGAATTTTATAGCATGAGGATATATTTCATGGTCAAAAACTTAAACAGTTCACACTCTTTGATCCAGCAAATTTCCCCTTCCTGAATTTATCCTAAGGGTGCCTGTAATCCCAGGAGACTGAGGCAGGAGGATGGGGAGTTCAAAGCCAGCCTCAGCAACAGCGAGGCGCTCAGCAACTCAGTGAGACCCTGTCTCTAAATAAAATACAAAAATAGGGCTGGGGATGTGGCTCAGCGGTCAAGTGCCCCTGAGTTCAATACCTGGTACCCCCCACCTCCACACACACACACAAAATAGTCAAAAGGCACTGAATTTATCTTAGGGGTAAATCACAGATGTGAGCTAATGCTTAGCCTTAGGATATTCTCTATACCATGATTTATGGTAATGAAAAACTCTAAGCAACACTTCAAAATCCAAAAAAAAGCAGATTGGTTGAGTAAACTATGATGTATATGAAATGGAAGACACAGACACTAAGAAATGATTTTGTAGAAAACATATATTGTTTTAGAAAGATAAACTAACTATATAAGAAAAATAGGTTTAAAAAGAGAGAGAGAGAGAGACATACATGTAGTTTTAGATAGGCAGGCAGATTAATAGGCAGATGATGTATAACCTGAAAGGATCTATACCAAATGTTAACAGACTTTTCTGACTTAGTAGTGGCATTATTAGGCTACTGTATTTTGATCAATGGGTGAAATACATTGGACAAAGGCTGAGAAGCAGCCCTCTCAAGGCCGTGTCTGTCAGATGGAAGTAGATATTAGAAAGGTAACACAATTAAACTTTATGAGAAATGCAATTTAAAGGGCTAAAAAGGTTGTACAGACAAAATGTAAAATCATTAAACCAGAATTCTTTTTAAAGAAGCTGAAACATTAAAGAAGAAACATAATAAACACACACAACCAAAAGCTAAAGATTCCAAGGACAGAAAATAAAGGTGGATAATTCTAAAGATAAACAGTATGAAAGATAAAAAGTTAATAAAATAATGTAAAAACCCAAGTATTTTAA
Organism: Glaucomys volans; assembly: GCA_020662805.1. Taxonomy (NCBI): domain Eukaryota; kingdom Metazoa; phylum Chordata; class Mammalia; order Rodentia; family Sciuridae; genus Glaucomys; species Glaucomys volans. The sequence goes on from JAJEJO010002170.1 coordinate 39,152, forward strand.
AGATAAAATATTAAACATAAATCCTCGATAGAGCTATAAAGAGGAAAGAAAACTATTTGAGGAACTAGAAAGCAATCACAAATTGGACAGAAAATAAGAAAAATTTCCTAACTACAGGGACCCAGTGCAAATGTAAATATGGGGCCGTTGTTTAAAAATTATTAACAATTTCAACCTGACAACAGCTAGCCAATCATTGAATGAAGAGTGGGGCCCTAGCTGGGCGCGGTGGCGCACGCCTGTAGTCCCAGCACTTGGGAGGCTGAGGCAGGAGGATCACGAGTTCAAAGCCAGCCTCAGCAACTTAGCAAGGCCCTACGCAACTCAGTGAGATCCTATCTCTAAACAAAATACAAAATAGGGCTGGGGATGTGGCTCAGTGGCCGAGTGCCCCTGGGTTCAATCCCCAGTACCAAAAAAAAAAAAAAAGAATAGGGACCTGTGTAGCTGCATAGGTTGGGTGCCCATGAAGCCAGCCCTTCAGGGGTCCATCTGGGCTCGGAACAGCAGCTGAAGCATGGAAGTCAGGAAAGCTCAGCTCTGGAAGGTGACTGAGATCTGAAATGCAGCTCCACCCAGGTACCTCTGTACAACAGTTCTTCATCTTGAAAAATTGCAAGTGTCTTAACTGAAGTTGTACAAAGGTCTTATATAAATGGCAAGCATGGCAGCTAACATTTGTTGAGTGTGCCAGATTTTGGCTGTTACATGGATGATGCTTTAAAATCCTTACAGTAACCCTATTGGGAAGGTAGTATAATTGAACCTTTTTTTTTTTTTTTTTTTTTGTACCAGGGATTGAACCCAGAGGTGCTTAACCACTGAGCCACATCTCAAGTCCTTTTTATTTTTTATTTTGAGACAGGGTCTCACTAAGTTGCTGAAACTGGCCTCAAACTTGTAATCCTCCTGCCTCATTCCCCCAGGTCAGTGAAATTACAGGCTTGCCCCACCCCCAGCTAATTGAATGAGTTTTAAAATGAAGAAATAATTTGTGCCTGCTGGTGCACCCCAGCTTGGAAGAACTTTTCTGGACCCAGGTGTGGATCCTGGTTTCAGTGAAACCAGAAGGGGTGCAGTGGTTCCCAAACCACTGGCTCATTGCATCTGTGATCCAGCACTTTGAGAGGCTGGGCTTCAAGCTGGTTGGCATGGAGATGCTACAGGAACCAGAGAGCATCTCCTTGCTGAGCATTCCTAGAACCTTTGGAGGAAACCCCAATTATGTGAACTCTGGGCTGTGGTGGCCATGGTTTGGGAAGGTTATAATGTGATCTGTTCCTTGAGACACAAGGAACTCCACTGGTAGGACACATTGACTCCACTGAGGCTCCACATACTGTGTGACAGAAGCTGGCTTTGAATTTGAAATTCTCCTGCCTTAGCCTCCCGAGTTGCTGGGATTACAGGTGTGTGCCACGGCATCCAGCAGAACTAGTCTTTGCATCTGGCTCTCTAGGTACTATGACCTTATTTACAGTAGGGATTGACATAGACACCATTGCCCTGTGTACATGTATGAATGCACATATGGGGTGACTCTACTTTGTGTACAACCAGAAAAACAATTGCTGTACTCCATTTGTGTTCAATGAATCAAAAAATTAAATAAAAAAAACAAAGCCAGCTTCTGCTATTTAGCAAAGCCCTAAGCAACCTAGCAAGACCCTATTGCAAAATTTAAAAGTTTTTTTTTCCTTAAAAAAGGATATGGGGATATGGCTCAGTGGTTAAGCACCCTGGGTCCAATCCCCAATACAAAAAAAAAAAAAAAAGAGTTCTCCTGGTTGGATAAAACACTTTAATGTCCCCAAAGCCTCTCACACATGCACCTAAGGACTATGTCTGGTCCCCAGAACCTATAAGTCAATCAGACCATCACTGTATCCTCCGAGCAAACTGGCTATCCCTGGAGGCAACAAATGTTCAGTAGCAGATACCCTCACCAAGATGCCTTGTATCCCCTGACATTCTCACCATCCTGAACATCAGGAATGGACTCAATTTCCTAGGCTATCCTCATGTTCTGGTTTCTAGAATTTTCTATTCCTATGACTACCACAAACTCTCCCAGGAAGATACCCAGCTGTCCCACCTGCCCAGCTTTAGAACCATAAATCTCAAGATTTATGAGATTTATGAGACCTGAAAGAGTCCCCGTGGCTGTGGCCTTATGGTTCTGGGCTCAGTCACAGAAAAAATGTATTAACAGTGTATGTGTCAACGTTCCAAGCAACCAGCATGCAATATTGCAATTAATCCTAACCAACAATCTTGTAAGGAAGATTCTAGTTTTAGCCCAGTTTTTTAAGTGAGCAAACCAGAAAGGTTAGGTGACTTGCCCAAGGTTACCAGTGTTGAAGTGAATGATATAACTGTGATTGGATCAAAGACCCAGACTTTCCACCTCACAATCTATTTGTACAGCCTCCCTGCTCTTACTGGGATAAAATGCTGCAAGGATGAACCTTTTGGCCACTGTATGACTCTCTCACCCATTTTTCTTTCAGAGGCCTTTGGGACCACTCGGAGGTCCCTTCAAAGTGAGTCCACAGCCCCCTCTGCTGGCGGTTGCCTCTCACTGCATCTTCTGTCTGACCTTGAATGGCCTTAATTAGTTGAGTTGCCTCTGGCTGCAATCCACAGAAACCAGCTCTGACTAACTTAAGGGAAAAAAGGGCGGAGGCCGGGGGATGGAGACAGGGGTGGGGAGGTGAGGAGAGGCAGGATGACATGTTAGAAGGGTTATGGGATACCTCAGGGACTCCAAGAAAGGATCGAAAAGCCAAGATATTATCACAAAAGAAAAGGTCAGAACCTGAGCCCTCATAGCAAGACTGCATAAGATTTTTTTCCTAGAACACCACCAGCCATGCAATTATGCTCTAATGACAAGATTTCTGTACCTCGACATTCAAAATTCCAGACTCCCAGGATACAATATGTAATTATTCAAGCTTGAGCTAGTCTGGTTCCTATACATTTTTTTTTTTTTTTTTTTTTTTTGGAACTGGGGATTGAACTCAGTTGCACTTGGCCACTGAGCCAGATCCCCAGCCCTATTTTGTATTTTATTTAGAGACAGGGTCTCACTGAGTTGCTTAGGGCCTTGCTAAGTTGCTGAGGCTGGCTTTGAACTTGCGATCCTCCTGCCTCAGCCTCCCGAGTTGCTGGGATTACAGGCGTGCGCCACTGCGCCCGGCTTGGTTCCTATACATTTGATCTGCCCATTTTGGATTTTCTGAGGCCTTTGAAAGTCTTAAGGAATTAAAAAAAAATTTTTTTTAGTTGTAGTTGGACACAATACCTTTATTTTATTTATTTCTTTTTATGTGGTGCTGAGGATCGAGCCCAGTGCCTCACACAGGCTAGTCGAGCGCTCTACCGCTGACCCACAACCCCAGGCCCTTAAGGAGGTTTTAAGGATTGTCAGACATGTTAGGGGTGTGTGTGTGTGTGTGTGTGTGTGTGTGTCTGTCCAAAGGATAGGACAATAAGGCCCAGTGATAAGGGATGAAGGAAGGGGTCTGTGCCAGGGATTGGCCATGGCAGACTAACCAAGGAGGTCAATATGGAAGTTAGCGCCAGGATCAAGGGTGCTCTTTCCTGTCACCTTCCCACCCATCCCCACCCCCAACCTAGAGCTCATAATTTCAATCACTTTTGGTTACTGAAATTCCACCCAAATTAGTTTTCAATCTCACATTTGACTCAAAGCTCTTACCAGCACCCATTCCATGAAGGTCAGGACTTCAGGGTCCGGTGGCTGGGAGAAGGAAGCAGCTCTTACACACTTGTCCCATTCCTTGTGATTGCCTTCCTGGTGTAAATTTTTAGGAGGAAGGAGAGAAGAAAAAGGTGTTTGGGTCATTGCAGTGTTCTCCACACGAGTAACCACACATCAGTGGTTGTGCTTTCAATGCCCAAGACTAGGGGTGATATTCCAAATATTTAACAACCAGGATGATACCAGCAACAATCCATCAGAAGTCACCAGCCAATTCCCTGAGCAGGATCCTGAGAGTTCCAGGCCATGCTGAGCCAGCAGGAGGGGCAGCAAAGACTCCACTAGGTAGCTCGAAAGTCCAGGGAGTCTTGGGGGTGGGAGCAGGTGGCTGGGGTGGTAGGAGGCACTCCAGGAAGTAGGTATTTACCAGGTGGTATGGAAGGGTTTCAATATTTTATTAATCAGCATGGCTTTTCTGGTGTGCCAGGAGAATTTTTAGTCTCACCACAGTGAATCCAATTTCATTGTCTGTGTACTTAGAGTCAGGAATAGAATACTGAACAAAATATTGAATACTTGGAGTCTCTGCAGGCCTGCTGGTGAGATGCTCAATCCCAAACCATTCTCTTAGGTATCAATGATCCCGTGGAATATAACTACATTTTTTCTACACACCCCCAATTGGCAGCACATCATGTTCCTTAGCAGAGGTTCCAGTAAGCCTTCAGCTCCCCATCTTATCTAGCCTCTTTCCCCCTAGATTTAAGATCTATGGCTGCACTGTCCAATCTAGTAACCACAGTCTACATGTGGTTATTTAAGCTTAAGAAAAATTTAAAATCCAGTTTTTCATTTATATTAGTCACATTTCAAGTGCTTAATAGCCACACATGACTAGTATTACCATACCAGACAGTATAGATATAGAATATTTCCATCATTGCAAAAAGTTCCATCTGTCAGTACCATCTGACAGGCTCTATCTTCTATAACTGTAAGGAATTGACCATTCAAGGACACAGCCTTCATCCTCTCTCTGGTTGACACTGCCACCACATCTTTTATCTCCAATACTTCTTCCCACCTCATCCCGCCCCGCCATTGCAGTCCTGAAGCAGATCAACAAACTTTACACAGGTCAGTTGAGATATAATTGGCAAATAAGTCACACTTCTCTTTTTGGTGATACTCCAAAACTTTTTGAGCTAATTCTTTGGTGTCCCCCACTCCCAGAGTTTTAGGGAAAGGAACCATTTAAATACACCCATAAGGAGGTTGACACAGGAGGATCGTGAATTCAAACCTTGTCTCAGCAACTTAGGGAGGCCCTAAGCAACTTAGTGAAAACCTGTCTTGAAATAAAAAAATATAAAAGAACTGGGGATGTTGCTCAGTGGTCGAGTGTCCCTGGGTTCAATACCCAGTACCAATGAATGAATGAATGAATGAATGAATGAATGAATGAATGAATAAAAATACCCATAAGAAATGAGGTGAGAGGATAGCCTATCTTCCTCTGCGACTGGGGTGCTCCTACCTACCTCCCTTTCCTTTATAGATATCTACCATTGGGGATAGGGAGATTGTCAAGCTAGTTTTGAAGTTGGGCAAACACTTCAGGAAGGTGACTGAAATGACAATCTTTAATACTTCGAAGTTATAATACCAGTCACTGTTTGCCCCACTGCCATTCATCCTATGTGCCCCTCTGTATGGCAAGGGGCTGGAAGCCTCTTTATCAAGTGACTTCTGAGTATGTTGTGCCACTGGGTTTCACTGGTAGAAGTTTGGAAGGTAGAAGCCTTTTTGTCCTTTCTCCAGCAATGGTAGGAGCAGCAATTGCCATAGCAGCAAAACAGCAGGGTCGATGCAAACTCTCATCTGGTATTTTTCCAGGGGTGGTGGTGGCCTGCACTCCAGTGGCCTCAGCAGCATGGCACTCACTAACTCTAGCTCTAGCAGTGACAGTAACAGCAGGGGGTGACTTCAGACTTTCAGACTGCAGCATTGGCAAGAGTGTGAGCTCCTGTAGGGCAATAACCCCGGAGTTCTAGAGGCAGTGGCATCAGGAGCTCCAACCCGATGCAATGCATGTGGGCTCTGGATAACATCATGTTCCCTTTTGTCCCTCCAGCCTCAGGGTGGTAGTGGCTTCCTACAGTTAGCAGCCTCTGGGTAACCTTGCCATCTGCATTTTGCTCCTTTAATCCTTCAAAAACTTTCCTACACTGTCTTCTGGATTACATCCCTCTCTGAAATTCTAAAACGGTGTTTGGTTTTTCTGGAATGTGAGAGCAAATGCTGTGTGCCCCTTCCAGAGCAAATCTTTTATCATTATTTATTTATTTGTAATACTGGAGCCTCCCCACTGAGCCACATCCCCAGGCCTATTTTGTATTTTATTTAGAGACAGGGTCTTACTGAGTTGCTTAGTGCCTTGCCCTTGCTGAGGAGGGCTTTGAACCCACGATCCTCCTGCCTCAGCCTCCCGAGTCACTGGGATTACAGGTGTGTGCCACCACGCCCGGCTCCTTTCTATTTTTTATTTGAGGCAGGGTCTTGCTAAGCTCCCCAAGCTGACTTTGATCTTGCAATCCTCCTCTCTCAGTCTCCGGAGTTGCTGGAATTATAGGCATGGGCCACTGCACCCAGCCCAGAGCTAATATTTAGAAACAGGCATGCCTCCTCCACTCTCTTTCCATTTTACTGGCTGGACACCCCAGGGGCTGGTAGAACCACAAATGAGAAGGGGCCTAGGTCCCTCAGTCCCCACAAGGAGAACCATCCATCAACCTGACACTGACCCTAGACTGTAAACAAGTATGCAAACTGTATGTAAACAAGAAATAAACTTCTATTGCATTTAAATCATTGTATATTTGGGTCTATTTGTTACAGCAACTTAGCCTTTGCCCCAGTACCTATAGCATCTTAACAACCATGATTTATATATTTAAGGGAGTATAGCGCTTACTCATGTCAGGCACCCTCCTAAGCCTTTATCCTCACTGAATCCTCACACATTGAGGAGTTCTGTTAATATTCTCCTTTACAGATTAGGAACCTGAATTGCAGAAAGGTTAAGTAACTTGTCCAGGGTCTGTCTGACTCGAAAGCTTATGCACTGGAGATTATACTTTCTGCTTGTCTTCACTCTACTCTAATTCACTCTGCTCTGAACCCAGGAGTCTGTAGGTGAACTGCATCCACTAGGTTTCCAATCCTCTGTCTTCCCCTTGGATTTGGCCTGTGGGAGACACAAATAGGAAAGTGTAAAAGAGAAGGGAGATGAGTCAAGGTAATTTTTCTACATCCCCCACAATCTCTCTCCCAGGCCACCTGTAGGTAGTGACTATGTTTTTTTAACAAAGGCCACAGTCCCCTTGGAAACCTACTGGACAGGAGAAGCTTTGCTTCCTCCCTTGGCCCCTGAGGCCTGGGAGTGGTAATGGCTTTCCACTGTCCTACTCCAGGGAGTTTGGCAATAACCGCCCCCCCCATACCTGTGCAAATATTTCCTTCCTTAACCTATCTTCAATTATCTCTTAGAGTGCCATCTGTTTGCAGTCTGCACTCTGATGGTACAGCATATTTGTGTTTTTATAAACTTTAGGCACCTCAGTTGTTTTTGCCAGCTCTAGAGGCAGGAGGTGACTCAACCCCAGCCAATCAGAGGAATGTATGTCCCTGTCTTCAGGGATTGATTTTGAAGTTAACATAGGTCTCAAATCAGGCCAATGAGAACCAGCTCAGAACTTTGAGGGGCTGCCCTGGGAAAGAGAAGTACTCATCTCTGGGACTCTACCCAGAGAGTATGTTCGCCTAGAGATGCTGGAAGATATCCTGCCTTTATGTGGATCTCAAGGAAGAAGACAACATTCAGGAGATCAAAGCCAAGTCCCGGAAATTAAATATTAATCACACTTAAGCCCCTGAAACTAGCCTTCCCTCAAGTCCAATCTACTCCTGGATTTTCCCCTTGCTTGAACCATTACATTCACTTTTTGCCTAATCCATTGTGGGCTGGATTCTCTGTCACTTGTCACCAAAAGCAACAGGTGATAAATATGTCAATTTTATATATATTCTTTTCAGGCAAATGGAAATCACCTCTATATAATATAAGAGAGAAAATTAAAAAGAAATAAAATTTGAGGGGTAACTTACAAAACCAAAGGACAAGCAGAAAATACAGGTCTTGGAAAGGACTGGCCAAATGCAAGGGGAAGCCAAAGTGGTCTCTGGGAATTCAAATAGCAGGAATGAATGGATGGAGTCATCGAGGCATGCCCTGAAATAAACCAGTGCTAACCATCTCCTACCCTTGAGTCACTGTGCCCAAGATTCAGATTAGCTTGGAGGAAAGAGGGAGAGAAGGAGAGAGAGGGGTGGGGGGAATTTAGTTGAGTCATATGTCCAATCCTGACCAAGGAAAGGCAAGACACCTGGATTGACAGTTCCCACCAAGACACTACACAACCAAGACTAGGTAATCCATTAAGGAAAATCTGTTCTTAGAGTAGCCCTATAAAAGTGCTGTCATTATTATCCCTATTTTATAGATGAGGAAAGTGAGGCATAGAAAAATAAAGACACTTACCTGTGGTCACACAGCTGATGAATGGCAGAGCTGAGATGCAAATACTGGCAAGCTGGCTTGAGTCTGTGCACTTAACCTACCACTCACAGGGCTTCTCCAGAAGGGGGATGGCATATGGGGTAGGCAGAAATACATGGTTTCCTGAAGCTGTCACTCAAGGAATTACAGAGAACTTCTACTCTTTGTACCATTGTTTTAGTCACCATGTATTAACAAGCAAAGGGGTGGGGAGAAAGACAGACAAGCCTGTGCACACACACACAAACACATGCACACATAGAGTGATTGATTTCTGTTTTAGAAATTTAAATTTAAAAAAATAATGTCCTGCTTAGCCAATAGGGGAAAGGAAAGGAATTCAACTCTAGTGATCTCATTGTCTCCCAACCACAGAGGAGACTGTGAACTATCTAGGACCCAGGGGAATTCCAGCTGTCACCAGGCTACCCTAGTCTTGGTGGAGAAAACCCAGGGAATCAGAAAAGCATTATCCATCATAAACGTGCTGTACCCGACCAGGGATGCGAGGAATGCTAGCAGTTTGGTGAAGTAAATTGAAGTGGCCACTCTCTACCCTCACAGAAAATCTACCAGGCCTCAATTCCCTCCAGGCCCTCTTTGGGGCCTCCTGCACAAACACACTGTCTTTCTTGACAGTTTGCTTTGCCCTTCTCATTCTACATAGAACTAGTGTTCACAAGATTCCAAGCCTGAGAACAGCAAGGCCATGACAAAGTCTCAGAACTTAAACCATAACCCTCTGGTTCAGCTTTCAGCTCCACAACACAGTGGTGTCACTATCCCTTCCTACGCACTCAGAACAGGCAAGGTTAGATGTATGGACCCTGGAGTCAGACCTAGGATGGAATCCCACCTCTGTTGCTAATGAACTGTGTTATGATGGACAAGTTGTTTAATCCCTCTGAACTTCCATTCACTGCATGAAATAAAGGGGCTGAAATTCTGTCCTTATGCACCAGCACAGCTAAACTGGTTGTGAAAAACATCAAAATACTTCCAAACTGATTGGCGAATAGACAATCATACCCTTTAGCCCCAGAAGACCCTAACTGCTCCCCTGCTTGCCTCAATTAATCCAATAACTCTTGTTAACTCTTGGCAGAACAGAGAGCTACCAAGATCTTGATCTAGCACTAAGACCAGCATGCATTCTGATCGATAATGCCAAAGAAGGAATGGCTTGTTAGATATTTTTAATACCAACCCTGAGAGTGGTCATCTTTGGGATATAATGGGAAGATGCAGATAAAAGACATGGCAGACAGTCTGGTACACAGTGAAGTAACTTAGTCAATGTCAGCTATTATCGCTTTAAACATCAAACCTAAGGGAACCAGGGTCTCAGAGTTGAGCATTGTAAGCAGGTAAAAATGGGTTCAGGAATAGTCTCTGGGCCCCAAGATGATTCAGTGAGGCTGCATGGGTAGTCCTGCCCAGTAGATGGGGATGGGCCAGGCACAGTGGTGCACGCCTGTAATCCCAGTGACTTGGGAAACTGAGGCAGAAGGATCATAAGTTCGAGGCCAGTCTCAGCAACTTATCAAGTCTCTAAGCAACTTAGTGAGACCATGTCTCAAAAAATAAAAAGGGGTGGGGATATAGCTAAGTGGTAAAGTGCTCCTGGGTTCAATTCCCAGTATCCCTAAAAAATAAAAAATGGGGCTGGTCAGGAGAGCCACATACTGGCCCCACTGCCATGTAGGAGGACCTATCCTCACTACTACCAACTCTTTTGTGTTACTGGAATCCTATGTCTTACTTGCTTGAGACTGAAAAGCTGCTTGCTTTGGGGAATCAGATATGAATATTCCAATCCAAGGAATTGAAGGACCTTAAGGAAGCAGTATTGTGTACTGCATTGGTTCAAATCCCAGCTCTGTGGATTTACTTGCTATGTGAACCTGGGTCAGTCACCTAACTGCTCTTGGCTTCCATTTCCTCAGCTGTTGTGGGGTAATAATGGGGCCTGCCTCATAGAGTTATTATGGGAAATAAATTAAGTAATATGTACACACAGTAGTTCCCCTTTATCCATGAGAGATATATTTCAAGACTCTTAGATGTCTGAACTGCAGATGTACAGAACCCTATAATTTAATACCTGTTTCATTTTAACTATGCCATGAATTTTGTAGTTTGAGGTACAAAAGCAAAACTACTACTCATTTCTTTTTCTTTCTTCACAATTTCATAGAAGAATCATTCTTGCTGTAGATCTTAACAATCAGCATACAATTTTCTTCTGTAAGTGAAGAACTTTCACCTTTTCACTTAAAGGATGCCTTTCATGCTTTCTCTTTGGAATACGCAAAATGCCAATATCACTCTGGTTGCAGTTATTATTAAGTAAAATAAGGATAGCTTGAAACCAAGCACTATAGTTACCCATCTAAGTGATTAACAGGCAGATAGTATATACAGCATGGATACACTGGACAAAGGGTGATTTATGTCCAAAGCAGGATGGAGAGATGGAGAGGGATGGCATGAGATTTCATCATGTTACTTAGAACAGAGCACAATTTAAAACTTATGAAATTTTTATTTCTGAAACTTTCTGTTTAATATTTTCAGACTATGAGTGACTTCAGGTAACTAAAACCACAAAAAGTGAAATCACAATAAAGGGAAACTAGGGTAAAGTTCTAGAATAGTACCTGGGACAAAGTAAGCTCTCAATATGTTGTGTATTGTTAGTCTCGGGAGTCTAGTAGTAATATCAGCATCTGCCTCATAGAGTAGACAGTCCCACGTAACTCTGTTCAATGTGATTCTTTCTTCAAACTCCAACTTGAAATTCTTCCCCTGTTCCATTGGATCTCCTGTACCAGCTCCCACATTTTGCAGACTGGTAGACCCAGAGTGAGAAAGATCTTGCTTGTGATCATAAGTAGAATCATTTGCAAAAATGGGACTCCATTTTAGGGTTTCAGATACTATTTCCAGCAAACAGTGCTGCCTATCCCCACTACCTTGTGCCTTGAATTACAGTTAATTATAAGCAGAATAGTTTTTGTTCATTGCTGGCTCCCCAAGGCCCAGAGCAGAGAATTTGCTTGGGAAGCAAAAGAGGGTTTTCTGACACCTGTTCTTTATAAGGCACCAACAAAAGGTGCCAGGGACTCCTACCTGAATGGGCAGGTCCCTAGCTCCCTGTTAGGCTCCAGTTAGGAGCCCGTAGACCCCCTCTAGGGCCCCAGAAAGACCCAGGAGAATGGGACAGCAAAATCGGTTCAAGGAGGGGATGGAGCCTATTGGTTCCTCCCCAGCACTCTTGTCCTGGAGGTTTCTGGATCAGCCCCAGAAACCTCCTCCCCACTGGTGGCTGGACTGTCCCCATCCCCCATTGCCCCTCCCATTTCTGCATTTTCGGTTGGACAGAAGCCTTGCCTCTACTCCGTTGCTCTTAGCATCCGCGATCCTATTCGACCAATCCCCAGGCGTCCCGCCCCACTTTTGATAGATCCCTCCAAGGCCCTCCCTCGCACGTGGTCCAGCCCAGGCATATCTGCTCCCCTTTCGCCCCCTGTTTGGTATAAAAGGGTTACTTTTCTACCTCCTAAGGTTGGGAGCTCTCAGATGCCAGTGCTGCCTGGATGACCAGGCCGGGCTTTGGGGAGACCCCCAAGCGCGGGGAGGAGGTGTTCCCGGGGCCCTGAAACCTTCCAGACCCGCTCAGTGTAAACCGCCTCGGGTTTGTGTCAACATCGGAAGCCGGAGACTGGCGGCGGCTGGGGACCGGCTCCATCTAGGGCTGGGAACAAGGGAGGGTGGGGAATGCAGGGGTTCATGGGGGTAGGTAGAGGGGTCCTGGTAGGGGACAATATGAGAGACCTTTCGAGGGTCCTCCAGAAATAAGGAAAGGGCTTGTCTGAGGAGGGATCGGAATTAAGGGCTGCTGGGGTAGCCTAGCTTGGGGACAGGTAGAGGTTGGATGTTCACCATCCATACTGCGCCCTCTGCGTACACCTACCCTCCTCTCTGTTCCACAGAGTGAGAAGGGTGGGTTGTGGGGGGCGGGTGGTGCAAAGGCGTGAGCGACTGACCACCTCTTCTCTTCTCTCCCCCACCTCGTCACTCGGCACAGCTCGTTTTCTCCCTCCAGTTTCAGGTGGGATATGGAGGGGGGTCTCATCTTGTGAGTCATCCCCTCTTCCACCCCCACCCCCGCTGGGGCCCAGGAAGAGAGGGCTTAGAGATTCGGCTGTGGTTCTCTCGTTTCCATAGCAACGGTGCGGTTGTTTTTTTTGTGAATCCACTTCAATTGTCGGTACTTTTCACCCCAGACTGTGGCCCGGGGTCTGAGCCTCAGGGAGCGGGTGCAGCCAGGGCTACAGTCCTCGCGCATCCTGGAGACTGAGGTCAGCGCGGGCGGGCGGGGCGCGCTCCTGTGGCCGGGCCTCACTGGCCACCCCATCCCCACCTGAAACCCCGTCTGCCACTCGGCCCTGCGGAGCCAATCGACGTCCAAGCTGCCCGGGATGGGGCGGGGCTTATGCAAATCGGTCGCCTTCCAGAGGCACATAGTGATACAAGAGCTGGGAGGCGGCTCCGGCGCGGACCTTGGAGAGCCCAGCTGCCCGCCGGCGAGCCAGCCTCGTCTCCGCGGTCCGCCGAGGCTCCGAGCCATCCAGCGACCCGGCGAGCGGCCTCAGGTAACGCGGGTGGGGCCGGGCCCTCTGAGCAACCCCGCTGGGCGGAGGCCCTGGACCCCTCCCCCTCCACTCTTCGTCCGCAACCTGTTCTTCTGCCTCCTAATTCATCTCCCTGATCCTGGGTCCTCCAAAAGTAGCAGCATCTGGAGGACCCGCCCCTGGGCAGGGGACCTCCACTTCACGGAGGCGCAGGGCAGGAGGCAAAGCCGCCTCCTTATGCCCGGCTCAGGTAAGAACATCCTTTGCTCTGGTCCCCAGGGTGTACAGGCTCGCAAGCTCCCCCCCGCCACACACACACACCTGGGGGCGTGGGGGTGTGGTGGCGTTGGTGCTAGAGGCACCAGTCACCCTCTCTCCTGTTGCTTTGGAGATGGGTAGTCTGCCCAGCCCCATGGCAACCTCCCACCTACCTCCACAGAGTCCCCCACCAGCTCCAGCAACTCACACCATGGGCTCTGTCCCCAAAGACAGCCCCCACCTCCACAGGGAGCCCACTCCCTGCTTACATTGTTCCCACTTTCCACCCCTCACAGCATACCTGAAGGAGAGGAGAAGCACCCTCCCACCCCATAAGGAAACCAGACACTCTCAGCAGCCTGCCTCCAGTGGCCCCCAATACTAGGCATAGGCCCCCATATTTGGCCTCTTTTGTCTGACTTGGGGATGAACCAGCGATGCCACCCCACAGTAGACTACCCTTACCCTGTCACTGAGGCTTCAGCTCCCATACCCCCTTCTTCTCTTACCCCTCACAGCCAAAGAACCAAGTCCTCTCATTCCACCTCTCAAATATCTAATCCTACCTCTCTGGCCTTCTTAAGCTTTGTTACTCCTTCTCTTATCTTCCTATTATTCTTTAGGGACCATGCCAAAGCTGGACTGGGCCATTTCTTTCCCTAAGGTGGCCTGAACCTGGAAAGCAGAAGAGCTAGGTGCAAATCTTGCCTTTGCCTCAGTGGTTCTTTGACTTTGGTCCAGTCACTTCCCTCTCTGATCTTTGGTAGAATGGGAAGAGGGCAGGGCACAGGATGGATGATCTTGAATAGCCATCCAACACGGGCACACTCTGGTTCTATGGCTGATTATGGGAAAACAGGGCTCTGAACCACAAGGATATTTCAGAGAGGAGGCCTGGAGAACTTCAGTCCTCACCAAAGGGACATTACTTCTTACCTAGGCCTACATGCAGGCCACCTCCTCCAGGGCCCTTCTCTTAGGGGGTCTCTCCTAGACTACTAGTCCACCCTGGCATGAACAGCTCCAAATTATTTGTCACCCCCTTCCTCTCATTAAGGAGAGGGAGAAGACCTGGCTGCAGCTGTTATTGCTGCTGCTTGAAGAAGAGCAAAGAGAGAAAATCTCCTGACCAGGGAGCTATTGTCACCATAGCAACCGCCTCAGCACCAGCTTCTCTGAAGCTGGGCGAGGGTGTGGGATTATTGCCTCCTTCAGTCCCTCCCTCCCTCACTGCCATCTATCCACTTGAAGCCCGTAGCCCTGCGCCCTCCAGAAGTGTCTAAGCACAGAGGAGCGGCAATTTTGTGTACGCAGCAGTGCCAGCTTCGCAGCTGGAGGACAGCCCTCCAGAGGCCTTGGCTCCAACAGAATATGCCCCAAGCGAGGTTCTGGTCTTTGCTTTTCTGTGTATGGGCTCTAGTTGACCTTGGATGAACCCTTCCTTTCCCTGGCTCTAGGTTCCATTGTCTCCAAAGTGGGCACGATGGAAAAGCACAGATAAACAAGACATCTTTTGTGACACAGCTCCAAGGAAGAAGGGGCTCTGCTCCTCTCACATAATCTACTAAGACATTCATTGAACGTGGCTGACTCCTGGGCACTGCAGACCTCTGCAGGGGGCTAGATGCAGGTATAGAGAACAGGGTGGGCACCATGAGGGAGAGGGCAGACTCAGGAACAATGGAAAGCACACCTTTCTCACTAACCAAGCTGCTCAAAAGTGGTCTGGGTCATACTGGGTGGGGATAAGCTCCTTGCCATTGAGCAAAAAGCCTGGGGAACTTTTCCTGGCTCAGGAAAGGCCTCTCCTGGAATACTTGAGCACCAAGGATGCATAGCTATGGGGCCTCCACTTCATGGCCTCCCACAATCTCTTGGTGCCCAGAGTGCTGATCCTGTGCTGTTGCCTACCCACTCCCCAGGCTGGCAAAGACTAATCATCAGGAAGTGGGTCCTTAAGGCTGATTGTAGCTTTATGTCAGCCCAGAAGAGAAGAAGGCATGGTGTAAGAAAGGAAACTAGCCAGGTAAATAGGTGAGGTATGTTCAATCTGTGAGAAGTCTGGCTTGAGAGAGCATGTGGCAGTGCGGGGGAGCAGTGGGAGGTAAGGTGAGACAGGTGAGCACCCTAAAACCAGATTCTAGAAGATTCTGGAGTTTCAGAGGGCTGACAGCATGGCTGCCTCTGCCCTTATTGTAACTCTTGGGGGGTGGGGTGGGGAGTACTTCCTCAGAACAGAGGAGTAGAAGGAAGGCACTTCCTGTGAAGCAGGTGAGCCCCTTGGGCACCGGCCTGGCTTGGCAAGCAGAGCACCAGCTGGATTTCTGCCCCTGGCCATGGATAGTGAAAGTTTCAGGAGTGCTTCAAAAGAAGAAACCAGCCTGGTGAGGTGGCACACCCCTGTAATCCCAGTGACTCGGGAGGCTGAGGCCAGAAAATTGCAAGTTCAAAGTTAGCCTCAGGAATTTAGTGAAGCCCAAAGCAACTTAGCAAAGCCCTAAGAAACATAGTGAGACCCTGTCTCAAAATAAAAATAAAAAGGCTGGGGATGTGGATCAGTGTTTAAGCACCCTTAGGTTCACCTCAGTACCAGTAATAATAATAATAATAATAATAATAATAATAATAATAATAATAATAAACCACAGAGCCAGGTGCAGTGGTGCATGCCTATAATCCCAACTACCTGTGAGGCTGAGTCAGCAGGATTGCAAATTCGATGCCAACCTGGGCAACTTAGCAAGAGCCTTTCTCAAAATAAAAAATAAAGAGGACTGTGGATGCACCTCAGTCCTTACATAGTATACATGAGGCCCTGGATGGGTTAGATCTCCAGCAGAGAGCGGGTGGGAGAGAGAAAGAGAGAGAGGAGAAAAGAAGGAAGAGGACTTGATGGCAAGTTGGATCTGGGTTTGAAAAGAAAGAAGGAAAAACTGAAATAGTTTACAAATCATGTTTCTCCCCAACCCCAAGGATGAGGAAAGTGAACAGGGACAACTGAGAGGACAAATGGTCCCAAGTGCAGAGTGAGTCTGGCTGTAGACAGGCTCACTGTCAAAGATGCTTGGGGAATCAGCACCAGGGTGGATATTTTCTGGTCTTCAGAGATTGTGAGCTGGAATTCAGGAAAGATGGTCCCACTGAGGCAAAAGGGAGATCAGAGTTGATTTTTCTAGAAGGCAAGTGGGGGTGGAGAAAGTATGAGCTGAGCCAGATTAGCCATGCTGTACAGAGGGTGGTCCAAGTAAGTGGCAGGGATTCAGCCTGGGTCTCGTCTGGACCCCTCCACTGACCTGCTGGGTAACCCTGAGCCAGTTTTTCCCTCTCTCTTGATTTGTTTTCACTAAAATAAGTGGATGATCTTAAAGGATATTGCTAGCTTTCATCTTCTTACCAGAAAGAGCAAAGGGGATGAGCAAAAATAAAGGAAGGAGCCTGGTCCTCACTGGATCTGGGACCAAGTAGAGGCAAAGGGCAGTAAGGCCCAGGAGACAGAACTGTGGGAAATGTAGCACAGGGTAGGGAGGAGAAAGAGGGCAGAAGGTGAGGGCCACACAGGCACCAGGACACACACAGAGACATGTGTGCTCTGACAGATTTGCAGCCTCATACAATGACATCCTCCCACGTACCTACCCAGCCCCTCAAGCACTCAGGCACATCACACAAGAGATAATGGGGAGAAGCTCTGCCTCCCCCATCAGACACCTCTGCCTCTGGGTTCTCCTGCTTCCTTGCTGATACCCTAGGACTGCAGAATCTTTGGACTTGGGGATGGGGCAGCTAAGCATGAACTCTGCCTCCTTCTGCCCATGAGTCCCAGAAGCACCTGTGTCTCAGGCTCCAGTTCAGCTCTTTAGAACCTCACAGCTCAGGTTCCTGAAGATAGTGTGCCTTCCTCCCTGGCTTCTTAGTACATAGGATTCCTCATTCTCTAAGGGTAATAGGTGTGGGATGGGTATTGCTACTTTTATTGCTCCCTGATCTTCCTCATGGCTCAGTGGAGGAACCTGAGGTCCAGAGGTGTCCTGTAACTAGCTTAAGGTTGCCCAGCAAAGGGAGGTGGGGGAACATACCAAACTCAGATCAGGTGCTTTAGGGCATTCCCGGGAGTAAAGATTAGAGGCTACATTGACATGAGGTGGGTTGTGAAGGTAGAGGAATTCTTTCTGCCAGTTCAGGAGCTCCCTTTTCCAGAGCATCCTGAGGACAGGCTACCCTGAGGTGAGAGCTTGACTCCCCACTTAGAGAGACTCTAAGCAGGTCAGAGGCACCTCCCAGGTTGTATCCTGGGAAACACAGGTTCTGGAGGGACATCTTTCCCATGGGAGTCAGATAGGAGTGTCCACCCACACTTCAGGGCCTGGCTACCCTCTGCAAATGCTTTCCCTTGTACCGGTCACTAGAGGGGCTTCCATTCCAGCTGGGGGCTGCCTTGATCCTCTGCAAGCCTGCTTCTCAACAAAACACCTCCATCTATTCAGTCCTAAATGTGAGCATCTACCTTAACTTCTGTGTCCCTCTTATCCCTATATCCAACCAGTCACCAAGCCCTGCCAGTGTCCCCTCCTAACATCTCCTGGTCCATCCACATCTCTCCACAGCTCCTGTCTTAGGAGCTGTCTCCTAAACTGTGTGGCAGGCCCCTCCCTGTTCTACCTACCCCCACCCTGAGTTATCTTGCATACTGTAGCCAAATAAAAATTCCTAAATACACACTGTCTTTCTAGGTCCTCAGCACCTGGCATATTGAAGCATCTTTTAAGTGTTGTTAGTTTCAAAGTCCTTGGTTTAAAAGCCCCAGGTTCTGTTTCCTTATAGGTAAAGTCAAATTCCTTGGCATGCTTTGAAAGCCCCAGTCTTCCACCGCTTTGACCCAATTATGAGTTATTGAAGGCTTGTATTGGCTTTTCTCCACCCCTAGACCAAGATCTAGCACATAGTCAGCCTCAGAAAGTACTATGGGAATGAATGGGTTAATGAAAATTGATGTAATCAGGGTCATCAATGCTCCAGGCTAAGATTTCTATTTGTACACAGGAAGGAGGGAGAGAAGCTTCCTGCTAGGGTGGCCCAGGAAGGTCTTGAGAAAGGACTTGTGAGAGAGAGTCAGGGGATCACACTCCGAACCTGCCTCAGGTCCCTGGTAGGGGAGGAGCTTGCCCTGGAGGGAGGAAGCTCTGAATAGCAGCAGGAAGAGTTAGGGCTTTATGCTATGCGAGTGGGGAGCTGCAGGGGGAGAGGAGAGTCTGAAGATTAGGGCATGCTGCAGGATGGGCCAGCTGTGACCAGGATGGCTATGGATCCCCCTGTGAGAAAGGGCCTGCTCTGGGATGCAGAATGTTGTGAGGGGAGAGGAGGTCCTGTTATGGGGGAGTGTCCAAAGGGAAGAAACCCTCCCGTGCGGGGCACGTGTGGAGAGGGACCACTGTGGGGATGGGAAGGAAGGGAGGGAGGCTTCCTGTGGAAGGGCTGGATGAAGAACCGCCCTGCTGTATCAAGGTGGGGCTTGCTGGGCTGGGTAGCCAGAGGAGAGGACCTGTTGTGAAGAGAGATCCTGGCCATGGGAAGCTCGCATCTTTATGGGAGGGAATGGGGTGCAGAAAGGTGGAGAAGGAGTCTTGGGGACCACTGCCGAGGCGAGAGCCATGCTCTGGACCACGTTGAGGAAGCCCTCTGTCCCCAGGCCCCGCCATGGGGAAGACCAACAGCAAGCTGGCCCCCGAGGTGCTGGAGGACCTGGTCCAGAACACGGAGTTCAGCGAGCAGGAGCTGAAGCAGTGGTACAAGGGCTTCCTGAAGGACTGCCCCAGCGGCATCCTCAACCTCGAGGAGTTCCAGCAGCTCTACATCAAGGTGGGCGGCCGAGAGGTACCGGGTACCTGAGTCCCGCGGGGCGGAGGATAGGGCGCCCCCAGGAGGGTGGTGGCGCGGGGAGCGCGAGGCGGTCGCTGCTCCCCAACCCCTCCCACCCGCTCCACAGTTCTTCCCATATGGCGACGCCTCCAAATTTGCTCAGCACGCCTTCCGCACCTTCGACAAGAACGGCGACGGCACCATTGACTTCCGGGAGTTCATCTGCGCCCTGTCAGTCACCTCCCGCGGCAGCTTTGAGCAGAAGCTCAACTGGGCATTTGAGATGTACGACCTGGACGGCGATGGGCGCATCACGCGCCTAGAGATGCTGGAGATCATCGAGGTACCCGGGAAGGGCGAGGCCGGGCGGGTGGGGCGGGCACGCCTGACGCTGTGGCCTTAGGCTCCCCTGCCAACCTCCCCTAGGGCCTCGCTGTTCTCGGTTCCAGTTCTGTCGTACCCCACTTCTCAGGATCAGGTCTTTATTGGGTAGATACTGTCAGAAACCCCATTTTACAGATGAGGAAAGCAAGTAAATAGCAGTTCCTGGTTCAAATCCAGAGCTCCTGTCTCCAGAACCTAATTTCATTTTATTTCCTTATTTTTTATATCAAGGATTGAACCCAGGGACGCTTAACCCCTGAACCATATCTCCAGCCCTTTTTATTTTTATTTTTTATTTTGAGACAGGGTCTTGTTAAATTTCTTAGGGCCTTGCTAAATTGCTGAGGCTAGCTTTGAACTTGCCATCCTCCTGCCTCAGCCTTCAGAGTCGCTGGGATTACAGGTGTGCACCATTGGGGCCGCTCAGAACCTAAGTTCTTAACTCATTTGTTCTTTTGACAAATAAATATTGAGTGTCACCGGCAGCAGGGCACTGTACGTGGGAGATTCCTTCTAGTGAGAACTTATAAAAATAAATCAATAAACGTTTGCTATCCCAGGCAGCAAGTGCCACAGGATAAGCAAAGTAAGGGGAGAGAATGATGGAGGAAAAGTGATTTTACATCAGGTGAAAAGTGAGCAGCAACTTGAATAAGGTAAGGGAGCAGAAGGAAAATTAAGATGGTGTTTGCAAGGTTCAAGGAGCAGCAGGAGGCTCAATCCTTGGAGAGGAGTGGAGGGGAGAGTCATAGGAAAGTGGTCTGATAAAGAGCCAGGAGCAACTCATCCTGTCAGACTGGGTGTGGAGGAAGTCCATGCTGGACAGGGGAGAGCAGAAGCAAGGAGACCACTTGCAAGCAAGGAACCTTCCACAGTAATCAAAAGCTGGTGTAGGCTGCAATCATCAAGGACCTGGAAAAGTGGGAGGAAAAGGATGGATATGGGATCTATTACAAGGTTTGCTGAAGGGTGTGTTCATGGGGTGTGAGCAATGGGGGAATCAAGAATGGCATCAAAGTTTTTGGTCTAACAGCTGGCAGAATGAAGTTGCTACTTACAGAGATGGGAATGCTGAGGAAGAACAGGCTGAGGGGTAAAGAGTTGGGTTTGAGACATGCTTAATTTGAGGTGTCTTAATGACCACATATCACTTCCCAGTATCTTCTCCCGATAGTCTCCCTGCCCTCCTGCGGATCCCTTTTATTGACTCTTGGCCCTCCCTGCCTCTGTGGGAGTTCACACTTCCCTCCTTGCTCCACCAGGCTATCTACAAGATGGTGGGCACTGTGATCATGATGCGGATGAACCAGGACGGGCTCACACCCCAGCAGCGTGTGGACAAGATCTTCAAGAAGATGGACCAGGATAAGGATGACCAGATTACATTGGAGGAGTTCAAGGAAGCAGCCAAAAGTGACCCATCCATTGTGTTGCTGCTACAGTGTGACATGCAGAAGTAGAGGCTGGTGAGGGGCAGGACCCCTGACCAAGAGGGGCATGGCCACCTCCCAACCTGATGACCTCTCTGGCTGGCGCTTTCCCAGGGAGAGGGGCATCCAGCCCACTTTCTGGCCCACTCACTCCTCTGCCCAACCCCTTCCTCCCCTCAGTCAAGTTCCTGGAGGGGTCACCTCAGTCCACAAAAGAAACAGGTCCTCAGGTATATTGTTATCTAGCCTCACTGCTAGCCTTGGCCCAGAACCAACATCGACTGGGCATAGGGGAGCTGGCTTTTGCCCTAAGAGGCATGGTTAAGGAGCGGGGCTTGGGTATTCTTTGAAATCCTATTGTTCCTGGGATTATGCTTTATAAAATGTGGGTCCCACAGGCCTGTGTCAAAGGGCCAAATTGGGTCTGTCCTTTTCTAAGGACCCGGAGTCCTTAAAGGTGGTCTCTACCCTGCCCCCTCAACTCTGCCTGACCCCTCTGGCCCCAGCCTTTGGAGTGTTCATCCAGTCCTTTCTTCAGCTAATGATTATTGAACACTTGTTCAATGCCATGCACCTTTAGGTGCTAAGAATATGGGAGTTTACAAGACACAGTCTGTACCCTCTGGAAGCTCATAGCTGGTAATGGGACAACTTTCAGTGGTCAAGGGTCTCAGACAGGGATGTCAAGCGCATCTGAGAAGAGGGTGCAGGAAGGCTGGCTGGTTTGAGAGGAACTGTTGCATCTTCCAGCTAGCTCCATCCAAAGCTACAGAAGGATGAAATGAAAAGCACTTAGAAGTTTAGGAGCCATGTGAGTGGCAATTTTAAGGAAAATGAAAATTTATGTAATACTTATTTTTTTAGTACCCTTTAAAAGAGCTAAAGTCATTTTATTAGGTTAGGATGTTAAATATACTCTATATTACTTGATTTCTTATAAAAATGATTAAATGATTATAGATAATGCTAATTTTCAGGGGGGGAAAAAACCGAGATAAAAGGGGAAAATACCACCAACTTAACAGACAACCCTTTTCCTTGTCAGGTTGAGTCCTGAGCTGTCACCATTAGCAGTTTTTGCTGCTTCTGCTGCTTCTTTTTTCTATAACTTTTTTAATTGAACAAATGAACAAGTGACTCTCTATTGCTCACTGACTCTGGTTGGGTTCTGGCTCCAGAGAGAGAAACGATAAGATGTGTCAAGAGTGAGACAAGGGTATATCCCACATCTTGGTGGCTTGTTTCTGAATTTGGTTTAGTTTTAATGGATGGCCTTGTTCTTTCACTGCCTTTGATGCAGAAGGAGAAGAAAAGGACCACCTGGCCACTGTTTAGGCTTCCAGTCTGCGATTATGGACCAAATACCTAAAGGAGTGCTGGGCATGCTCCATTTGAAAGGCTTTTTCTAACTCCCAATCCTAGACCTGCCAGGTAAATTCAGCACCTCCCAAGCACACAGGCTTTGCTTTCTGATTTTGGATCTGTGAGCTATACAGCTGCATGCTTTGACTGCAAGAAAAATTCATCTTGCTTCTTTATCAAGTCGTTCATTTTACTTTCTCCTGTACTTGTGATCAGAAATTAGCTTTGATGTGCAGTGACAGTTGGCTTCCTCTTGAACTGCTGGTGAAAACAGTCTAGTATTCAGGTGCTGCCAGCCTAGGGTGGAAGTAGGGAATGACTGCAGAACCAGGATGTGTAGTGGCGGGGTTTGCATCTGCAGGAAAGAGATGCAGACTCCCCCTTACTTCTGAGTGCTCACCTATCCTGCCTCTCTCCAGGTGGAAACTCTTAGAGATGCTGACCAGTGGTCCCAAGCTCTATTGGATCTTCTTTCATGTGGTCACTGGGTTGCCACTCTCTTTCTATCCTGCCTATGACGAAGCCAAATGGCGAGGCTGGGGAATTCACCTTGTCAGGCAGTAACTAGCAGGTACTTATTATGTAATGCCTCAAGGGATGTTCCATTGCTCTTAGGAGCTGGATAAGTGTGGTGTTGTCAGTCAGCATGCTAGATACATAATGCTTAACGGCCTGACTCAGCTGGGACCTGAACCTCTGGTGGAATGCTTTTTGCCAAGTGAAGTTCCTTCCCCGCAAAATGTTGAATTTAGCCTAATTCAAAATCACACAGAAGCCGGGCGTGGTGGCACATGCCTGTAATCCCAGCAGCTCGGGAGGCTGAGGCAGGAGGATCATGAGTTCAAAGCCAGCCTCAGTAAAAGGGAGGCACTAAGCAGCTCAGTGAGACTCTGTCTCTAAATAAAATACAAAATAGGGCTGGAGATGTAGCTTAGTGCCTCTGAGTTCAATCCCTGGTAGACCCCCCAAAAAAATCACCCAGAATTCCATGGCTTTTGAAGGCTTGTCATCTAACCCATCTCATTTTATCTTCATAATCTATGAAGGTAGGGATTTTCATTCCCTTTCTTCAGACTTGGAAGCTGAGGTTCAGAGAGGGGAGTCTCCTGTGCAAGAGCACAGAGTCAGGAGGTTACAAAATGTCAAAACTTGAACTCAAGGCTCTCTAACAGCAAAGAGATTCTTCTCTTCCCTGTTTATTCCTATATCTGATTTGTGCAGCGGTTGACTCTGGAACAAGCCAAATTGGCTTTTATCCTTTACATGCTTCCTGCTAAGAAGTTTCTGAGGATGTGGTCTTCCAAAAGAGAATAGAAGCTTGCTTGAAGTTCCTCTATTTTCAAGAATCTTGTTTTCTGTTTCTGGTTAGCTCTGCTAATGGACCAATGCTATCCTGGGATGCCTCTGCCCCAGAAGCAACTTGCATTGTCTTTACCACCTTCTTCCCTAAGAGAACTGTTCCCTACCTACAAAGTTGGCGGGCAAATCCTACCCATGAAAGCATGTTTGATCACTCCAGCTTTCTGGATGAATGCCCATGGGTGATATTTGTTGGTCAGGTCAATGGTTTCCAGATAGCCCAACAGAGTGAACCAAATGCCAGGCCAGAAACTAGCACCACTATCTTGCTGATGGAAGGAGCCATGGGCAGACCAACCTTGCTCCCACATTCTTCTAGGTATCCCAAGGACTGTGTACCCAGGAGCCCATGTGGTAGAGCACTGGCCCTGCCTTAAGAACAGAGGCAGGTATCCTATCGCTGCCCCAGCTTTGGAGGGACTTGTCACAAAGCACAAAGTTAGCAGAGATATATACATATATATGACTTGCACAGACACAAAAATATACAGAGTTAAAACATTGATATAGCCAAACTATCCTTTGAAACTTTATATCTTACAGCAACTCCATGAATTACAAGCTTCCAGAATCTTCCTTCTCACATTTTTGGTCCTTGTTCATCCTTTTAAGCTAATCAATGAGCCCCTTATTTCTTATCTTTAAGAATCATCAGCATGGGCTACTTTAGTTGGCCACGCCAGTCAGGATTATTTAACTTACCTTTAAATCAAAAGTCAAGAAAAAGTAAGTTTATAAGCAAAGCCACTTAATATTTTCATTTCTTGACAGTCCCTAGAGGTGGACATTCATCTTGCTGCAGAGAGAGAGAAGGTAGGGGAGGGAGGAAGGAGAAAGGAAAGAGAGAATAAGGGAAGAAGTTGTTGTTCCTAGTCAAGGTAGTAAGCTGATGCTGTAAATATTTTTACACAAAAATTTATTAAAGCAACAAATATTTCCTAAAGACCCACCCTGGGTGAGGCTTTGTGTTGACTTTAGAGATCACTGTGGAGGGAAGAATACATTTCTTACATATTTTATTCATCGCTCTTGAAAAAAGACATAATTCATATCCTAAATTTAAAAGTCTAGAAACATATGGAATTTTCTTTCCTATATTTTCAGGGCTTTCTTTTTACCTTTGCTAGGATGTAGGCAGGGTGTGGCCTCACTGGATGTATGGCCCTCTCTGCTTGGTGGACGCTGGTCAGGCCCAGGGCCTGCCAAGCAGCAGCCATGAGAAGGCCTGGGGAACAGACGGACTGTGCAGAGAGAGGGGACCCCAACTCACCATGAGCTCCCAGTGTAGCCCCTGTCTACACAGTGCTGCTTCTGGCTGTGCCCTCAGTGACTGTCCTCCCTGTTCAACCCTGTGCTGTGTGGTGTGTTTTTTTCCCACTGATAATGAATAAAAGGCGTGACTGTGCAGAGGCTTCCTGCTCTTCCCTGCCCTGGGTTAGGGCTGGGGTGAAGGGAAAGGGAGAGAGAGGCCCAGGGGAGCTCCCAGTGGGGCCACCTTAGGAATGTCACTGGGGTCAAGGTCCTTGTTCTGACAGGGACTCTGATCACATAGCACAGGAACCCACTTGAGCTATTTCAAAGAAAGAGGAGAGAAGATCACAAGGGACCCTAAAGATGGAAAACCAAGAATGGTTGAGCCTCAAGAGAACGGAAATTGGCAACTGGGCCTCTTCCTCCTCATCTCTGGGCTCCTGGGCTCTTGCCCCTGAGCAATATTTGCATCTTGCTCTCTTCTGAGGCTTCTCTTCAGACTCCCTTGGTTTCCCTGCACAAAGTAGCTGCATATCCAACTCTGTATCAGGATTTGCAGGAACTGACCTCTCCCCTCTGTGTCTCTCAAGCCAAAGAATCTGCTTGGTTCAGCTCAGCTTTTAGGGGGACCCAGTAAGTCAGGCGTCTCCTGAGATTGGACTGGACACTGATGTGTAGGACCTGTGAGCAGAACAGTTGCCTAGAAGGAAGCCATTGGCAGCAGCTACCAGGAGTTGGTTTCTGTCTCTGTCTAGTAGAAGGCGTCATAAGAGCAGAAATGAGTGCATAGTGACCAGTGGGAAGAAAGGCTCAGAACAAGGGTGACAGTTGGTCCATATTAAGAAATGGGACCCTCTCTGAGAGGAAGCAGCCCCATAAGTATGCAGCTAGCTGGGTGCCATGGTGCACGCCTGTAATCCCAGCACTTGGGAGGCTGAGGCAGGAGGATCTCGAGTTCAAAGCCAGTCTCAGCAACTTAGCGAGGCGCTAAGCAACTCAGTGAGGCCCTGTCTCTAAATAAAATACAAAATAGGATTGGGGACGTGGCTCAGTGGCCTAGTACCCCTGAGATAAATCCCCGGTTCCAAAAGAAATAATAATAATAAGTATGCAACTAGGCAGTGGATGGGCTAATTAGAAAAATACCCCTATTTCTCACAAACACAGCCCTGTTGTGCTAGGGCACCCAGCTTAGCAAATGAAGCGTGGGCTGGATTTGAACCTCACCCCCCCCACCCTGCTGGTCAAGGGTCACTGGATAGTGCAGAACTTTCCCATCATTCACAGAGCCCAATCCAGAGTCCTGAGACCCTCCCTAAACTAGCCCAAATATAGTGGAGGCTGGGTGGGGGTTGGCAGTCAAGCACTCCTCTCAGGTCACCCCCAACAGTCAGGGGCACTGGTCTCTACAGGGAATCAGGAGCAGTGGCAGCTGGAGGTACCTGCTTCCTTCTGAAATGCTCAATTGCTTTTATAAGGGTTTCCTGAAGGACACTTGGAGGGGGCAGCTCCCTTGGCAGGAAGCAATTAGGACAGAGGAAGGAGGCTGACCTGGCCTCGGGGTATCCATGAACCTGAGGAGGTGACTCAGAAGTCTGAGAACTTGGGGCTGTTATTTCCAGCTGAAGCCACACTGGGGGGATGGGAAGTCCTATCCCTGGCCTGCCTTGGGGTGTAAAGGTCCTGGGTTGCCTTCTCCCCAAATCCCTTATAATTTCTTACCCAACCAGGTTGCTCCACCTGCTATTTTGAGTCTTGCCCTCTGTGTCATCTAGCTGCCACTAAGAAGCCAGAATAACTTTCCTAAAGCACACAGCTGGCCATGCCAGCTCCTCAGAGTCTCCCCTTAGTATGATACCCACATTAATGTCCCTCAAGGTCCTACGTGGTTTGCCACCAGCCTGACCTCAGGGGACTTGTTCTTCGTCCCACATCCCCCTCCAGCTCCCTGCACTTAAGCCACCCTGAACTGTCCTCCCCACATTCTCCTAAGCAGGGATAGGAGGGAAGTCTCCTAGGCTTCTATGCATGTGCACAAATCATTGCCCTTCCCTGGGCCACCCATTCCCCAGCCTCAAGGATGTCCTCCTGTGAAGCCTTCCCACCTACCAACAATGGCCCCTTGTGTACACAGTCCATCACAATCAACAAACCTTCCCATGTGGTTCTCTGTGAGCTGAGCCATGCACATTTAAGTCTTCAT
This sequence comes from Glaucomys volans, assembly GCA_020662805.1. NCBI lineage: Eukaryota > Metazoa > Chordata > Mammalia > Rodentia > Sciuridae > Glaucomys > Glaucomys volans. Next base: position 66,237 of record JAJEJO010002170.1, read on the forward strand.
TTAAAAAAACAAAACAAGGAAAGGAAGGCTCAGGGAGTGAAGAATCTGAGACTTGAACTTGGATCTCCTGACATCAAGGCCGCTGCTTATTGTGATTTCAGAGCCATAGAAGTGAACCCAAATCAGAATGTGGAAGAGAGGTAGCAAACCATCATCTCTGAGCTTCAGAGGAGAAGAGTCTTGCCTGGTGGTGGCATGCAGATAGGTAAAGGGCAAAGTGGAGAGATGGCTTCATGGAAAAGGCATCTGCCCAGAGTCTTCCTCAATACCAGTCAACAAGACCAGGCATGCTGGGCCAGGGCGCCCAAGGGAGCAGTTCAGGTGCAGGGATGCTCAAAGGGTTCTGTTTACAACTAACTTCCTCCCTGGAAGGAAAGTACTGATTGAAATCCAGGGATACAGAGCCAGCGAATCCCTGTACTCAGCCAGCTATCAGGGAGTAACAGGCAAGCCAGATAGGATGGCCAGATCCCCAGAAAGGTGGAAATAACTGTCAAGGAGCAACTTCTATAACCCCTTTCAAGAGGGTCTAGGGAAAATTCTTAAAGGGACTGAATCATGCAGCGGGGCAGGATCCTTTGTCGACAAGGAACAGAGGCTTTCTCAGGTCAGCATGAGGAAAGAAGAATGGATTAGTCAGGTCTTTGGGTTTCAAGTGAACAAAACCCAACTCAAACAAGTTTAAGCAAAAAGAGACTTGTTGATTTATGTAATTGGGAAGTTCTGGCCCTACTAAATCAAGAAGCTCAGTATTGTACCCTTTCTGCCTTCCTGCTTCTGCTTCTCTCAATCTCTGTGACCCCACTGTCCTTCCAGATGGGCTTCTTCCATGTTCTCTCACCTGCCACAGAGAAAGATGAGTGTCCAGCTCAGATCCCAAATTAGTAACCCCCAGAGAGAAAAGAGGGCCAATCTCCCAACATCCATATATGAATGCCCAAAAGGGGTCACATGGTCATCCTGGATCAGTCGCTGTGTACAGGTAAACAATTGGTCAGTCTTTGGCATATGCTACTCCTTGTCTGGAGGCAAGCCTTATTGTTAGAAGAGGTTGGGAAAGGTGGCTTGGTCAAGCAAAACTTTCCTCCTTTGTTGAAGCAATGTGGATATATTGGATATTTGGAGATGGGCACCTACCCAGTCCTCTTCTGGGATTTGGGAAAATGACAGGACCAGAGGCAGCTAACTCTAAGCAGCTCTACTACCCTCTGCACATCTTTCCCCATCTTTATCTACTGGTTGGTTCATTCTGCTCATAAAGACTTTCTGTCCCCACCCCTCTAACTTTACATTAAATATAGCTACAGCCTGCTGAGGCTCATCTGAGTCTTTTGGGAACCAACTGTATTTCACAGTATCCCTAATCATTCCTGAGCTCCTGTTTTTCCCTTCCAAATTCCCCAGAAAGAGGAATTGACTGGCCCAGGTCATCTTTTCAAGCCAATCACATAGGTCAAAGTCACTAGGCAGTATGGGGGTGGTTTACTTTTGTGTCATGTGTTCATCTCCATCCCAATAACCACAGTCACTCTATACATTCTTTCTAAGTGACTTCATCCTTCTCCATGAAAATAATGGATGTCTTCCTAGATTTTCTTTTCTTTTTCCTTGGTTTTTGTTTTTGTTTTTGTTTTTGTTTTTTAATCCAGGGGCACTTAACAACTGAGCCACATCCCCAGCCCTTTTTATTTTTTCATTTTGAGACAGGTTCTTGCTAAGTTGCTGAGGCTGTCCTCAAACTTGTGATCCTCCTGTCTTAGCCTCCTGAGTTGCTGGGATTACAGGTGAGTGCCATAATGCCCAACTAGACTTTCAATTATTTATTACTGTGTAACAAGCTACCCCCAAAGCTTTGTGCCAAAAATAGCACTTTATTATTTTTCACAGTTTCATGGGTTGCGTGAGCTCACCTGGATGATTTTTCTACTTCACGTTGACAGGAGTCACTTACGTAGATGCGTTCTGCTGGGAGGAAGGATGGGGCTGAAACAGCCCTAGACCCTGTCTCCAGCCCCTTCCATAACATGTAAATAACCACCCCCAATTCGGCAGGTGGGACTTGGAAATGCGCGCCCTCTGCTGGCCAGCAAGGGGGCCAGCGAGAATCTGGGTTCAGAGTGCCGGTCTCTCAGGTCTGGGTTTCCCGCTAGACCAGGTCGAAAAGGGGCAGCGGAGCACAGTGTACGGATCGCCTGCGCCATGGTCTAGAAAGGCTGTGCGGCTGGGTCTCCCACTTGCCTCCCACTGAGGAGCAGCCCCTGTTGGTAGTTGGAGCGGTCCATCCACCACTTCCCCAAGTCCGCAGCATGGACTGGGGTCTGGGGGAAGGAGGCTGCTCAGGGTCCTAGGGTTCCAACATTTTGGCATCCAAGGGTTTAGAGGGGCGGTTAGCTATGGAAAGGAGGTGGAGAATAGCTTTTCATTTTCTCTTTTGGTGATCACCACACTCTGGGGGCAGGGGGAGTTGCCAGGCCTCCCCTCTCTCTATGCCCTTGAACATCATCCCGACCATCCCGAATCCGCAGCAGTTTCCAAGCTCGGAAGTCTGGAACTGCTCCCTCAATTTGCTTCAGGGGCGGGTCAGTTGGGATCGGAGAGTTCAGCGGTCCCCCAAACACACAGCAGCAGCAGCACGCCGGCCCCCGAGAGGGCGAGCCCAAGCTCCCGGGTCCCCCACCCGCGGCGGGCCGGCGGGCGGGGCGGCGGCTCACGCGCACACCCCGGCCGCCGCGCCCGCCCCCTTCTCACACCCGGCCGCGCCTTCCCTCCCGCAGCCCAGCCCCGCGAGCTCCGCGTCTCCGCAGCCGCCTGCTCCGGCCCGGCGGGGTCAGACTGGAGCATGGAACCCGGGGAGCCCCGGGAGGCCCGTGAACCTGGGCCGGGGGCAGAGACCTCCGCGGCCCCGCGCTGGGAGGAGGCCAAGACTTTCTATGACAACCTCACGCCCAAGAAGAAACCTAAATCGGTAAAAGCAAGGCATGGGTAGGGGGGGTCGGGCAGGGAAAGGGTCACTCGGAGGGCGGACTCGCAAGCCCCCTGGGAAGGGACCCACGGTGCCCCTCTGGAAGGGAATGCAGCGCCTCAGCTCCAGAATGCGCCCGGCAGTTGGCTCAGGCTCGGGTTTATTTTGGGAGCTCTGCTCTGGTGGTTGTGCGTTGTTGTTGTTTCTTCCCCAGCGCCCCCACCCCCACCCCCGGAGCTCGGGTTCCACGCCAGGATCCCCCTCCCCCAAAGTGTCATCACTGCCCAGATCCGGCCGCGACCCCAGCCTTCTTCCTCCCCCGCTATCCGCGCGGGTAGCTCCGGTGCCCGGACAGCACTTGTTGGCAAAACTGGCCAACCCTGTCTGAACCAGCGTCCCAGGCTCGGGTAACTGGAAACTGGACACCCGGCCGCTCGCTGTGTGCTCCGGTCTCCACCATGTGGGCACCGGGCTCCGGACCCGTCTCTGTGTTTGGGCCATAGCTTGGAGCCTTGCTATCAGCGTCAGGATGTCTCACTCCCTGCGTCCTAAAAGGAACTGCTTCCTCCAAGCACTGGGATCTGCTCTTTGCACCCAGGGCCCTGTGCCCCTCATTCTGGGCTCCGAAGGCTGGGTTCTGCATCCCAGTCACAAGTTCTGCTCCCCTTTGAGGTGGACATTAACATCCCAAGTTGTGTTAAACCTTGTAGACCTCCCACAGAGGAAAGAGCTCCGCTTCACCTGTGAGACAAATTCAAGAAGCCCTGGTCTGCCTTTGGCCTTGCTCAGTCCATCTGCCCAGATCGCAGAGCTTGGGGAAGGGACTGAGGATAGAGGCTGGCCTGGATGTATCCACCAAAGACCTTCAAGCTTCCTTTCAAAGAGCCTTCCCTAGGAAGCTCACCAGTCAACAGTCATTCTTTGGACATCTCCAGGTCTTGGCTCATTAGTGGGATTGAAGTATTGATTAAACTGTGGGTCCCTGTCAAAGGAGTTCACAATGCACTGCTGGAGGCTCTGGAGATGGTGGTTGCTCAGAAAAAGATCCTACATGGTGCAGTGGGACATAGAGGAGTGACTGCCACCAGGAAAGACTTTGGGGAGATGGTACTTGAGCTGATATTAAAACCTGAGTAGATGGAGTTTCCCAGGCAGAGGGAAAAAGATGGACAAGAGACATGGAGATGTCTGTGAAATCAGACTGTGTTCCAGAATCAGGACTCAGTAGGAGAATGTGGGGTTGTTGGGAGAAGAGTAAGAGGGATGCTTGGGGTGGAGGAGCTTGGGGCTTGTGCACAGGGGCCTGATTCAGTGAGGTGAGGTTTTCAGACTAGCCTCTGTGGAGCCCCATGTTGCAGGGGGCCTGCAGACAATTGAATACAACTTACTTCCTTTCCTCTTTAAACTATGTTTTAAACAATTAAAAATCTGTGATAAAGTCCAACTCACTCAAATGTGTTCATTGGACATTTCAGCACCATGAGGACCAGAGATATATTAACTTGTGCTACGGAGTGGTTATTATTATTATTATTTTTTAGCAAATCTCAGAATAAAGCTTTTCCTCAGATCTATTTAATAAAAAAGCATCTTGAGATTGTAAGCCCTGTAATTAAAAACAAAATAAAAACTCTTCCCACCTGCAACCACTTATCTGTATGAATCAGGGACTTTCTCAACACTGCCCCAAAACAAAAACAAACAAATTGTCTAGATGCTGAAAAGTCTTCACTGGTGTCCTCACCCCTGGTTTCACAATTGTTCTCATCAAAACAATTGTGTTGTTTTCGTTTGTTGAAATTATAATAAATACATTCATATATGTATTATATGTTTGAACTTGTGAAATAGACCAATTATATATGACAATATCTGATTTACATACGGAGGTTTTGCCTAAGAGTGCATTTGAATGAAAGGTCAACCTATGTTTAAAGAACATGGAGACCATAATAGAGCTCTTGCAGGATTTTCGGCAGGGGATTAAATGGCTCTTATATTTTTTTCTGGTCCCATTTTCATTCTAGACGATCACTCTAGGGCTGTTTGCTGGATGGATTGGAAAGGGTGGATCTGGCAGCAGGTATCCCAGACAGGAGGCAAAGCTAGACTGATTTTGTGGCCTGGGAGCAGGAGAGAAGATGGAGAGTGGAGATTGGAGTAGCTTCAGTGTTCCAAATCCTTTTCTTCCCCAAGAACCAAGGAACCAGGGAGCTCAGGCCCAGAGGTCAGTCATGACCCCTCCAGCCTCCCTCATGGATCTCTGGGAGGCAAGGAACCTGGAGGATTCCCAGTTCCTATTCCTTCCTGCAGTAGCCCCTCTTCCCACAGGCTATTTTGGGGGCTTTAGGCCTCCTGGGCCCCATCAGGGCCTGGCCTGGATTTATTCTCATTCCCAGGAGCCTGAGGGAAATATTTAACTAAGTGAAGGCACATTGGAGGCCCTCACCTTATGGGGTCAGAGGACTTCCTCGATCCGGAGCGATTCTGTCCCTCTTTCTCCCAGCTGCCCTTCTCTCTCTGAGTCCTTCCAGAAATAATGGGTTTTTGACTGTTTTCCTATCTTGGGTGCAATAGGCAGAATCATGTTGATTTAAATGGGAGCTTCTCAGGCAGGCTGGTGGGGGGCGGGGCGCGTGGCTGGACTGCCCTCTATTAATCTTCGTTCCCACCCCCTAAGTCAGAGCAATGCTCAGTGCCAGCAGAAAGCAGGGAGCTGGCAGGAATCTGGCTTCCTGGAGCCAGAGCTTCCAGGCCAAGCCACTGCCTTGTTTTGCCCCATTTCCTGGTCGGTGATGGGGTGCACCTAACAACACATGATTGGGTGTTAGAGATTCGGCCAGGCTCAGAAGGGTCTCTAAGCACCCTCTCACCTGTTCTTCACATCTGCTTGGAGCCTTCACTGCCATTCATCTATTCCAGTTGGACGTGCATTTCCTACAGCATACATACCCTAGAGGCCCTTTGACCCCACATTACTTGTGCTGTGTTAGAGCAGTCTGGGGGTGGGGAGCAGAGTCCTTGTCTTGGGAACACCATTCTGAGGGGAAAACATGCCCTGCCCTGAAACACCACAGTCTGGGAGGGTGGTACCTCTCACTGTTTCTCCCAATCTGGTAAGGAAAGCTGGGGAAGGTACATCCAGGGAGGTCACTAAAGTAACAGAGTTTGGGGACCTCTGGAAGCCATTGAAGAGGGCTATATCAAGGGGACTGCTGTGTGGACAGAGGCCAGGATAGAAGTTGAAAATTGGGATCTCATTTTGGCTCTGCCTTGACTTTGCTTGTGGTGTAGAGTAAAACTGCCCCTCACTAGCCTACTTCCCCACCTGTGAAAGTAGAGACCCCTGGGGCCAAGGCAGCCAGGACATTTTTCTTGCAATGTCAGGAGTGGGATGAGATGGGGTCTGAGTAGCTCAACCAGAGGAGACTCAGGACTTGGCAGTCTGGTAGAGACTGTGGGACACAAAGTGGGGACTGAGACCTTGGCTGACTGCCTAGGCAAGTGACAGGCTTGGGAACCTGCCTGAAGGGACTCGGGAGCAGCTGGCTCTCTGTCCTTCAAGGGAGCATGGGCCTGTCCCTGGGGTAGTAAGCCGAGAGGATAGGGCAAACTAAGCCCTGCCTAGAAGACCTATAGGATTCCTGGGTTTATGAGTGTGAATGTTCCCACCTCTGACCCAACCCTTATTATCCATGACCATCACCCTATCACCCCTTTCCTTTAGGGATTTTGGCTTTAGCTTTTTCCTTGAAGGCTCACCAGTGTTCATGGGGCTAGAGAGCATCCAGCCCAGGGACACACAGACGTACAATTGTGGTCAGCCACTGGGAGAGGCATTTGGGCTGATCCTAGGAGAAGGACACCTGTTCCACCACTCCCTTACACTGACACTGCCAGCCACATACACCATCTTGGTTGGGGTTAAAAGCTAATGCTTTGCAAACTACCGTCAGTCACATGACCTTGGAGCTTCTTTGGCTTTCCACTCCTATCTTTAGGTTCTAAGGAGGCATAGCCACTAACCATATGTAGATATTTAAGTTCATTAAAATTAAATGAAATTAAAAACTCAGGTCTTCAGTCTCAGTGGTAACATTTCAAATTGCTCCATAGCCACATGGATAGCATAGATTACGGAACATTTCTATTATCACAGAAAGTTCCACTGGACGGTGATCTTCTAATGAATGGTGTGAATCCCTGCCTTAAGGAAGGATCATAAATAAGATCTATGGGGCAGGGATCCCCGGTATTCTTTTCTGCTACATCCCCAGCATAGTGCCTGGCACATGGTGACCTCTCAATGTTAACAACTGGTTGGAGCCCAGGTTTGACCCCAGAAAGAAGCAATGGGGTGGGGTCCATGGCCCACAGGGCTATCCAGAACAGGCCAGAAATTGAAGTCCACTCATAATTCTTGACCTCAGTCTGAGCCCCTGTCTCCTTATCTGTAAAGTAGGAATACTAATCCTAGGACTTCCCAGGTCACAGAGATGTGGAAGGACTCTCTGGGTGTCCGTGAATTCCTTCTGCACCCACTTTCTGATCCTTGCCAGGGACTAGAAAGGGTCCAGCTATTGTCTGTGGTGTCACTCCTCTCCCCTTTCCAAATGGCCTTAGACCATTTGGGCTATTATAACAAAGTGATTTTTACTGCAAACAACATAAATTTATTTATTTATGGAAGCTGAAGTCCAAGATCAAGACACCAGCAGACTGGTGTCTGATGAAGTTCCTCTTTCTCATTCAAAGATGGCACCTTCTAGCTGTGTCCTCACATGGTGGAACGGGCAAGGCAAGCTCCCTGGTGTCTCTTTCATAAGAATACTAATCCCATCATGACCTGATCACCTCCCAAAGTCCCCACCTCTTACTACCATCACCTTGAGGGTTAGGTTTCAACATGCCTTTTAGGGGTGCATAAACATTCAGACCTAGCAGTGGGGAAGGGATCTAAAGTCCTCTTGGGGTCCCAAGAAGGCCCTGCCATCTGGCAGCTGCCTGCCCTTGTGGGCTCATCCACACCTTCCCCCACATGCCCTGGCCTCTGCTCCTTCTGTGAATGCCCTGTGCATGTGCTCAGGTTCTGGCACTTTCCTTCAGCCTGCTCCTCCTTCAAGGTGCCACTCAAAGGCCTCTTCTCCCCAGACATCTGCCCCTGAAGCCCTGTCACCAAGACCTTGCTTCCACCTTTGTTCTGTCCCTGGCTTCCATCCCTTCTGCTTCTGAGTTCTCTGTTCATTATCTCTCTTCTCAGAGCTCACAGAGCTTCTCAGAGCTCACAGAGAAGAGGAGCCATGTCTCCACCCCCTCAGCAAAGCTCAGGAGCCTGGCTCAGAGAACTGGTCAATGTTTGCCAGATTTACACCAACTAACAAAATACTCTGTCTGGGCACCAGCTATACGTGAAGCAATCTGAACAGATGAGGGCACTGCTTTGGATTTTCTGTTCCATGTTAAGTTTTTCATTGCACATACTATCTCATTGAAATATGTTAAAAGTATATTGAAGCTGGGCCCAGCGGTGCACACCTGTAATCCCAGTGACTGAGACTGAGGCAGGAGGATCGAAAGTTCGAGGTCAAGCCGGCCGTGGTGGCCACGCCTGTAATCCAAGCGACTCGGGAGGCTGAGGCAGGAGGTTCACGAGTTCAAAGCCAGCCTCAGCAACTTAGCAAGGCCCTAAGCAACTCAGTGAGACCCTGTCTCTAAATAAAATACAAAATAGGGCTGGGGATGTGGCTCAGTGGCCGAGTGTCCCTGAGTTCAATCCCTGGTTCCACAAAAAAAAAAAAAAAAAAGAAAAAAGAAAAAAAAGAAAGTTCGAGGTCAGCCTCAGCAACTTAGTAAGACCCTGTCTCAAAGTTTAAAAATTTTTAAAAGGGGGTTGTCGAGGATGCAGGCAAGCTCTATGGTGTCTCTCTTATAAGAATACTAATCCCATTATGACCTTATCACTTCCCAAAGACCTCACCTCTTACTACCATCACCTTGAGGGTCAGATGGTGGTAAAAAGTGGTTGAGCACCCCTGGGTTTAGTCCAATGAATCTGACATAACTTTCCTATGTTCATATATGAATGCACTACCAGTGAAACTCCACATCACGAACAACCACAAGAATGGGGATCCTAACTAGGATAAGTTATACTCCATGTATATATACTATGTCAAAATATGCTCTAATATCATGTATATCTAAAAAGAACAAATATTTTTAAAAATTAAAAAAATACATGTGTATGAACTATTTTTGAAATATGTTAGAATTTCAGAGGCATTAAAAGTTTGCTGAGCACCTCTGTGTGCCAGGCACAGTACTAAACACTAGAGACATAATAATGAAACCAGGCATGGTAGCATACATGTGTAATCCCAGTGACTTAGGAGGCTGAGGCAGGAGAATCACAAGTTTGAGGCCAGCCTCAGCAACTTAGCAAAATAAAATTCTGGGGGCTTACCTCAGTGGCAAAGTGCCCCTGGGTTCAATCCCCAGTACTACTACTACTACCACCAATAGAAATAATAACAAATGAGATACTCATGTTCCTGCCTCCTCCCTCGAACTCACCTAGAAAAAATTAAATAAGCGATTATAATTTAATGTTTAATTGTACTAAGAAGGAAACCCACAGGAGGGGTATCAAATGGAGACTATGGTGAGGATAGACTTCCTAGAGGTGGTAATTCTAATTTGAGACCTGTAGGTTGAGTAGAAGTTAGCTAGATAGAGAATATGGGAAACAGCATATTGGCAAAGGGAACGGCATGTGCAGAGGCTCAGAGGATGAGGGGAAAGTGTGTCAGATGTGAGAAAGGTCACATGAACAAGGCTGGGGAAGCAGAAGCTGAGAGTGGAAGGAGAGAGGATGAGGGGAAAGTGTGTCAGATGTGAGAAAGGTCACACTGAACAAGGCTGGGGAAGCAGAAGCTGAGAGTGGAAGGAGAGAAAGGGGTCTGTTGTGGAGGACTTCCAACCCCACACTTAAGGCTGCCAATTGTACTCTAAGAGTGGTCACCACTGAGAAGGTGGGCTGTGCTCTGATCTGCACTTCAGGAAAATCCCTGACAGCAGCATGGGTGAGAGATTGTAGAGGGTGAGAGATGTTGATGGTCTGGTATGTGGTAGGGAAGACAGAAAGGAGTGGATGGCCCCTGGTCGTGCTGACTGGTTGGAGCCATTGACTGATGGATGGAGAGTGGAGGAGAGGAAGAGGGAGGAGTGGAGGTCAGCTTTCAGGTTTCTGCTTCTGTGGATAGTGGTGCTGTCCACCCTGCTGGAGGAGCTCTGGAGTGGATGGTGGTGCTAAGCACTGAGATGAGGGAAAGAAGGAGGGATCAGATGGGGGGTGGAGGAAGTGGTGGGAATTCAGCCTCAGGTTTGATGGGTTGAAGCCTGTTAGTCAACTGGGGCAGTTGAATATTTGAGTCTGGCGCTCAGGAAACAGATCTGGACTGGAGATAAATTTGCTTATGTAATGGCTATGCTCCTGGCCACCAATTTCTTCCTTAGGGCATGTACTCTCATTTCCTAAGGGAAACCATCTGGATCTCAAGCATCAGTCACACTTTGGCCACATACATTGCATTCATTTTTCTGTTATGTTCAGATGTCCAACTAAATTGCAAACTCCCTGAGGGCATGTCCCTCCTTCAGATCGCACTCTTGGTGGCAAGCCATCCTTTGCCTCTGGGTTCTCTGTAGACAGAGTCCTACCCTGTCTGTCTGTTCCCAAGACTGAGTGAGCCTCTTTAGGACAGCACCTGGGCCTGGGTCTTTTCCATGTCCCCTGTTTGCTGAGGAGCTTGCATATGGACACCTGCCCAGGACAAGTCTGAGTGACAGCCCTCACTCCTGCCCCTCTGCAGCCCAGGCCTCAGAATGCTGTCACCATTGCTGTGTCTTCCCGAGCCTTGTTCCGCATGGACGAGGAGCAGCGGATCTACGCGGAGCAGGGCGTGGAGGAGTACGTGCGCTACCAGCTGGAGCACGAGAATGAGCCCTTCTGCCCCGGGCCAGCCTTCCCCTTTGTGAAGGTGAGAGGCAGGTCCCGTGGCAGCCCGCAGAGTGCCTTTGTGGAGAATTAGAAAAAAGCACTCCCAGTCTGGCATGGTGGCGAAGACCAGTAATCCCAGCAGCTCTTGGGAGGCTAAGGCAGGAGGATTGAGAGTTCAAAACCAGCCTCAGCAAAAGGGAGGGGCTAAGCAACTCAGTGAGACCCTGTCTCTAAATAAAATACAAAATAGGGCTGGGGATGTGGCTCAGTGGCTGAGTGCCAGTGAGTTCAATCTCTGGGACCACCCCCCACAAAAAAAAGAAAGAAAGAAGCCGGGTATGGTGGGGCACGCCTGTAATCCAAGCGACTTGGGAGGCTGAGTCAGGAGGATCGCAAGTTCAAAGCCAGTCTCAGCAATTTAGCGAGGCCCTTAGCAACACAGTGAGACCCTGTCTCTAAATAAAATACAAAATAGGGCTGGGAATGTGGCTCAGTGGCCGAGTGTCCCTGAGTTCAATCCCTGATTCAAAAAAAAAAAAAAAGAAAGAAAGGAAAAAGCATTCCCATGGTTGCCTGAGCAAGGAAAAGGAGCTCCCTCTGCACTGATGCACCCCACAGGGATGCAGCTTGGCTAGGGGACAGAGCCTCTGTGGGAAGAAGAGGCCACCCCTCCTCTGGACCTGGGCCAGGTAACCAGTTTGGTGAGTGGCCCTCATTCACCTCTTTTGTGAGGTGGCCCCTGAATAACAACCTGCACAGTGGTGGAGAACGCCATTAGGGGATTGTCCCTGTGCACTGTCCCAAGTCTGCCCCTGATCCCCCCACCACTCCCCTCATTGGATCCCAGGTAATCACCCCCAGAGTCTGAGCAGAAAGGTACCCTCTCCCTTCCAGGCCCTGGAGGCTGTGAACAGGCGGCTTCGGGAGCTGTATCCCGACAGTGAGGATGTCTTTGACATCGTGCTCGTGACCAACAACCACGCTCAAGTGGGAGTCCGCCTCATAAACAGCATCAACCACTATGGTGAGCATGAGGCCCTGCCCACCCCCGGGGATGGGCCACACCACTGCAGCATCGGTTTGTACCCAGTGGACCCCTAAGTTCAATGGTATGGTGGTGAACTGGCTCTTCACAAAAACAGAAAAACTGATGGGAAGGGTTGCCAATTTTCAGGTGTCAATATTTCTGCAAAGGCTGATTTTAAGTCATTGATGGTGGAACGCCATAAATGACACACAGGATTCTTGTTTAACCAGAGGCTCTCCCAAGCCAACACAAGTCAGCTCCACACACACTGCACAGGCCCCACTCCCTTGTGTGACGGCAGTGCTTTCTGTCCCCATGCCTCAGTTTCTCTACCTGCAAAGGCTAGAAGGCCGAGCAAAGCTGCTGGGAGAATCAGGGGCAATTGCCAGAGTAAAAGTGCTCTGTGTCTTAGTCCACACTGTTGATTAAAATACTTGCCAGGTGTAGTGGCACACACCTATGATCCCAGCAGGACAGGAGACTGAGGCAGGAGGATCATGACTTCAAAGCCAGCCTCAGCAACTTAGTGAGGCCCTAAGCAACTTAATGAGAACTGTCAAAATAAAATTTTAAAAAGGGCTGGGGAATGTGTCTCAGAGGTTAAGAGCCCCTGAGTTCAATCCCACGCCCCCCCCCAAAAAAAAAAGATAGTAGATCCTCTAGATCTGGCTTCAGATGAAGACAATAATTTATTAGGTTCCAGGGTATCTCAGAATCTCAGGGCAGAAAGTAAAATTGGGCCCACAAAGGCCCGAATCCAAGTATTGGGAAGCCCTTACTTATGCTTCTCTAGCAAGTTCACATTCTCCACCCCACCTTTCTTCCCTGTCCCCAACTGGATTTCTCTGCTTTCTGAATATAAAACAAGGAAAAGCAGAGAAATCCAGCTGAGGGAGGGAGAGAGAGACCTATCTTTACAGGTTTATAACACCTTGTTTTAAGGAAACAAGAGAATCCAGCTGGCTTTATTTAATTTACTTTAATAATTCCTTATTTAGAGTGTTAGGGATTGAATCTGGGGCTTTGTGTGTGTAAGCATGTCCTATACCACTGAGCTATACCCCCAGCCACCAGTTGGCATTTTTTAAATATTAATTTCAAATTTCTGGGAGCAGGAGTGATACTAAAAATATCTAACCACCTGTGTGATAGGTGCTGAGCCGTCCACACAGGCCAAGTACATAGTGGGGAGCCAGCCCTGAAGGACCTCTGCAGTGCCAGGCATTTCACCTTTCTTTTGTGGACTATGAGGAGGACAGGGGTCCTGGGTAAGGGGCTGGGGTAGTGATGATAGATGACTCAAAACATAGCCACCAGTACTTGGGAGGCTGAGACAGGAGGATCGCGGGTTCAAAGCCAGCCTCAACAACTTCAAGAGGCCCTAAGCAACTCAGTGAGACCCTGTCTCTAAATAAAATACAAATTAGGCCTGGGGATGTGGCTCAGTGGTGGAGTTCCCCTAGTTTCAATCCCCAGTACCAAAAAAAAAAAAAAAATCAATAGCCAACTATCAACCAGCAAATATTTTACAGCCTTGGCAGCCATGGGGACTAACTGCTTGACAATGGGGTCAGGTATCTGGCCATATCCAGTCAGGACCTGCATTCTGTAGCACCCTGATTCCCTGACAAGAGGGAATTTCTATGAGCCAGGCAGTTTCTCAGGAGATGTGATCATCCCCATTTCACTGATGAAGGGTGAAGGGGCTCAGAAGGGAAATGCTGTCCTAAAATCACAGAGAATCACTCCACTGCCCACCACCACACGAATCCAAGACGGCACTCCTTAAGCACAGAGAGACCATTCTAAGACCTGGAGGGTGGACCCTGGGCTCACCTGGGTACTCTCTGCCTCTCCCCAGACCTGTTCATCGAGAGGTTCTGCATGACAGGCGGGAACAGCCCCATCTGCTACCTCAAGGCCTATCACACCAACCTCTACTTGTCAGCCGATGCAGAAAAAGTGCGAGAAGCCATTGATGAGGGTAAGTCAAAATGAGAAGGGAGAATATGGGAAGTCTAACAATGTCGTCCAAGGGGTGGGAGTCCCAGATCCTAAAACTCTACACAGGTACTGGGAGTTGCCATGGTAATTAGAAGGGGGGGCCTGTGCCTAAATTCCTATGATCTGCTTATAAAGTCTAAAAACAAGGCCCTACCTATTCCGCTTTCCCACCTCCTGCTCTACTGTGTTGAGGGCAGATTTATTCATCAGTGCTACCCAACCTTCTGTTTCCATGGAAACCCTCCTTACAGCCCAGAAAGCAACTCCTTTCTAAGATTCCTCCAGGTCAGTGGAGGAATGTCCTCTATGATCATGGGCAGTCCCTGCCCTTCTTTGAGCCAGTGGGAAGAGAGATCCATATCCAGCTCAGCCTGCGTAGTGGGCTCAGGAAATGGCCAGCATTTCCAGCAGCTGGGCTAGCCAGTGATAAGGCGAGGCTAGGAAATCCATCTACAGGCATTGACAAAGGGAAGGTCCCTCTGTGTACCCTTCAAGGGGGGACTATGGTAGCCATGATAGATAGACTCAGTCCTCCTCATGGGTGTTTATCCAACTCACACAGGCCACAGAGGAGAAAGGACTGCCCAGCTGCCTGAGAGGACTCCTCAGGCTGAATGCTAGTGGCAGGTTCCATATCCAACCTGTAAACCTGGCCTCTCTCCTGAGGCCTCACTCCCCTGAGCAGTTGGGAGCTCCACAAGGCTTCTTTAACCAGGACCCAGAAGCCATTTCCCTAGACATAAGTCACACCCCCTGGTTGGGGCCTAAGTGCTTGTGTGTAGGCATGCTTCTGTGTGCCTATAACCTGACCTCAGGCTAGGGAGCAGGGGAGTAGTCTGGAGGGAGGCCCTGCTCAGGGTCAGATGGTTCTGGGTCACCTTGGCTTTGGCAGTGGCAGAACTGAAAAGGTGCCTAGCCTGACGCCCAGGGTCTTCCCTGCCCTTGGCATCCTCAGGCTGGTGAGGTTGCTGTGAGGCCTGTACTGTTCATCCTCCTGAAGCTCTGCTGAGCCCTGCCTCTGTGGCCCCAGAGAGAGACGAAGACAAGCTGCCAGGTGTCCAGCCTCTTAGCACTGGTGCTCTGGAGTCCAGTGCAGCTCCAGCCTGGAGCCTGGGTTCCTGACAGGCATCCTTGCCCAAGAGAGAAGCCCCAGTTATGGAGACTGCACAGTCAGAGGCAGCTCGTGCTACCCCCAGGGCCACACACATTGTTTCATGGAATCCTGAATGGCCAGCCTGCCCTGAGAAAGGCATACCTGGGAGCCATTGTGGCTGTAGACATGGTGCCCACACCCGTCCCACCCCTCGTGCAGCCTGGGATCTCAGCCCCAGACAGAGCCGTAAGGACCTTAATTTTGTCTTGGCCCAGAGAAGGCTAGTGACTTATCACAGTCAACAGTGAGAAAGTGACCATGACCAGCCAGAGTAAGGGCTCCTTTCCAGTACCTCTGTAGATCTGTATCAGGGGTCTGTGTGGAGCCCGGAGCAGGAGAGCAGAGCTTGGGGGATGGAGCCTTCTTTCCAGCAAAGGCTGCTGTTTGGCTAGTCCCTACTAGCATGATTTTTCCTGGTATTAAAATATTGAAATTCTAGCTGGGCGTGGTGGCGCACGCCTGTAATCCAAGCGACTTGGGAGGCTGAGTCAGGAGGATCGAGAGTTCAAAGCCAGCCTCAGCAACTTAGCGAGGCCCTAAGCAACTCAGTGAGACCCTGTCTCTAAATAAAATACAAAATAGGGCTGGGATGTGGCTCAGCGGCCAAGTGTCCCTGAGTTCAATCCCTGGTTCAAAAAAAAAAAATTGAAATTCCAGCTGGGCGTGGTGGCGCACACCTATAATCCAAGCGACTTGGAAGGCTGAGTCAGGAGGATCGCAAGTTCAAAACCAGCCTCAGCAACTTAGCGAGGCCCTAAGTAATTCAGGGAGACCCTGTCTCTAAATAAAATACAAAATAGGGCTGGGGATGTGGCTCAGTGGCCGAGTGTCCCTGAGCTCAATCCCTGGTTCAAATAAATAAATAAATAAATAAATAAATAAATAAATAAAAAAAATATTGAAATTCCTTCATACTAGTTTGGAAAGAGCTCCTGCCCCAAGCCCTCTGAATCCTCCTCCTGCCCCCAGGACTGTCCCCAACCTCCCCACATGGGTGAGGGCCCTTTGTGCCCAGTGCTGAAGCTACAGCTTCTGTCTACTCCTATGGCCAATGTTCATGAACTACTGGTTTTTAAATATTTTTAACACTATCTCTCACTAACCTTGCCCTTTGTCCTGGCAGGGGAGAGCAGGTGGCAGGGGCGGGGGGTGTAGCCTGAGATAGCCTTCTCTTGTTCCCAGCCAGGGGGCCACTATTGCCTGCCTGAAGACAGACAGTGCTTGCCTCTCTCTGCCCAGGGATCGCAGCTGCCACCATCTTCAGCCCCAGCAGGGATGTCGTTGTGTCCCAGAGTCAACTGCGCGTGGCTTTCGATGGGGATGCTGTGCTCTTCTCAGATGAGTCAGAGCGCATTGTCAAGGCTCACGGGCTGGACAGGTTCTTCGAGCATGAGAAGACCCATGAGAACAAACCTTTGGCCCAGGTGCTCTACACAGTCCCAGAACCCCTGAGTAGAACAAGGTGGCTCCCTAGAACTTGCCCTTGGCCAGACCTGGGCTCAGTCCAGACTCCAGCCAGGTTCCCTCACCAAGCCTCAGTCCCTCATCACTCTCACTTGGCCCTAGCCCCCTCCACTAAGTCCCCATCACCCTCACTGAAGTCCCCTTTGTCTCCCTGAGCCCCTCTCTGAGCCTTTTCCCCTTCCTTGGAGCTCCAATCTCCTTTCTGAGGTCTCTGTCCCCTCCCTGAAGCTCTCCTCCCTTTCTGGAGTCCCATCCCCTTTCTGAGGTCTCCATCATCTCTTCTCTGAAGTTCTTGTTCTCTAAGTCCCCACACTTGTCTGAACACCCTCCCCCCACCCCGCCGCAAAGGCCTCACCTCCTCCTAGGTGAAAGGAAGCTACCATTCTCTCTCTGGATTCCTCACCTCCTCTCTGAGATGCCCTACTCCGAGTAACTCCTGTCCCTGTAGAAACTCCTGGAGGACAGGAAGAACTGTACTGGCATCCCACTGGGGCAGGGAGATCTGGCTGAGCCTGGGAGACTGGAGCAGAGTGTGTGCTTGGGTCACCTCCTGCTATGCCTTGGTTAGGGGAGTTGGGGTCCTCAATCACCCTCAAATTGCTCAGAGTCCCTCTGAGAGTGGAACATGTCCTAGTGCTTGGTAAAAATTCCTTGGAGTTGGAGCTTCCTGGGAGCTCCAGTTTGAGTGTTTTACAAAAATCAGTTGCTCAGAGCAGGATAATTTTCCCACTAAGTGGTCGGTAGGGACCCAGGGACCACTGCTTGCTCCAGGTCCTCCACCAAGGCAGGGGTCTCTAGGCCTCGAAGCCCAGCTTATTCCCAGCTACTTTGGAAATAAGCCGTCTTCATCATCATCTAGTGTTTTATTTATACATCCTCATTAACTCATATCTCATCCTTCCATATAGAAGGGAAAAGTTGGGACTTAATGGGCTCAGCTTCATTGTTCTGGGCACTGCAGGCAATAAATCCTTCCCCTGCCCCCAGAGAGCTTGAGTCTGACATCTGAGCCACCTGTGTGCCCATGGGCAGGTTCATATTCACTAGTTACACATTGGACCACATGTCCCAGATGTTGACAGCTGGGGGTGTCCATGCCATAGTTACTAATTTTATACCTTCCCTTCTGGTGGGCACAGAAGGCCATGCCCACAGAGCTGCCCGACGGACACCTGCCAACAGGGGCGTGGATACATACGCATACTAACAGTTGTTCTGGCACAGCCCCAGTCTCAGTAAGACAGACTCCACACTGTGGATACCTGTAGCCCCACTGATGCACACAGGAACCCCAGTAGGCACAGCAAAACCCAAGAGGTCTAGGGATCCTGAAAATTTTCTCATGCCAAACAGGAGGACAGTAGTGCCTCAGGGAGGGGAGGGGGGCACATGTTTGGGAGACTGAGCTCACGGTGTTCCCTTACCTTTTCATAGGGCCCTTTAAAGGGTTTTTTGGAGGCACTGGGTAGGCTACAGAAGAAGTTCTACTCCAAGGGCCTGCGGCTGGAATGCCCAATTCGCACCTACTTGGTGACAGCACGCAGCGCAGCCAGTTCTGGGGCCCGGGCTCTGAAGACCCTGCGCAGCTGGGGCCTGGAGACGGACGAGGCCTTGTTCCTGGCTGGAGCACCCAAGGGCCCCCTCCTGGAGAAGATCCGCCCACACATCTTCTTTGATGACCAGATGTTCCATGTGGCTGGGGCTCAGGAGATGGGCACCGTGGCCGCCCATGTACCTTATGGGGTGGCACAGACACCCCGGCGGGCTGCTCCTGCAAAGCAGGCCCCCGCTGCACAATAGCTGAGCCACCTCACTTCCGGCTTCCTGTCTTAGTTCAGCACCTTGTCTGGTGACCCCTTCTGGTTCCTCGCCATTCTTCCCTCCTGCACATCTGAGGTACTTGTAGGAAATCCCACGGACTGGATCAGCAAACTGACCGTGCCCCCTTTGGAGCAAACACTGTGCCATGATCCTAGCTAGGACAGTAGGATCTTGCAGAGTAGCTGGGTTTCAGGGAGAAGTTGATGGGACTGAGCAGGGGAGGGTCGGCAGAGCCAGGATGCTTCAGAAGGGGCTTGGGATGAAAACCAGCCCAGTGCGGTGCAAAGAACTGCTGAGGAGAAGGTGGATCTGGCAACTGAGCTCTACCCTGGCATGATTTTGAGTTCTTCCCCTTCATGGTCCTCAGTCCCCGCATCTTTTAGGTTGTTTTCAAACTCTCCTTTAGCCAGAGAAGTTTGGTTTTATGAAATTGCCTTTTAAAAGAAGCTTTCTGTGCCAGGGCTGCTGGGGTGCGTGGCATCTGTGAAAATCACACAAGAGGACACTCTCTCTAGGCCAATTATGAAGCAACAGCTTCCTGTGGCCAGACATGGGCTGATGCTGGGTTACACAGCTTTGCTAACAGGATATAGGCTGGATTTCAGCCCCCACGTGCCCCTCAGCCCAGAGACCCTCATCAAGGACACAATGTTCCACAGTAACCTATCTATATCTTTCCATGTTTGGAAATCAGTGGACAAGATGATCCATCTGCTTCCTATAATTCTCCAACCTGGACCATCAGGTGGAGTCGGGTGCCAAGATGGAAAGAAGTTGGGAGAAAATTGAACCTACATGCAAGTTCTCCTCCAGCCAGCAGGGGACACTGCAGGCTCTTCCTGTGGAAGAGCTTTGGTAGCTGCTGCTGCAGGGCTTTCTTTGCTCCAGCTTTTAGCCAAAATTCAGTAGTTGTGCCTGCCAACCCCCCTTCATTGGCCCTTGGTCCTCCATCACTGCCTCCTGTCGTGCTGTTAGGCAGCTCTGCCGATGGTGAAAGAGGTAGAATATTTGTGGCCCTGAACACATGGAGAAAGTGCAGTGTCCATGCTGAACCAGAGGGTAAGGCACTGCCTGGGTGAAGTAGGAAGTTCCAGGAGGTCTGATCTGAGACCAAAAGTACCAAGACAGTAACAACTTAAGAAGGAGCTGGCAAAATTCTCACTAGGCAAAATTCTTCCACTGTGGATGAATTGTGAGCAGAAGATCAGCCAGAGCTGCCTGGACGTAACAAGCTCTCTGACATTGGGACGTTGTGTAAGGGATTCTGGGATAAGGCGACCTCCCCAAGATGTACCTCCACTCTGCCAGGAGTCCCCGCAGCACCTCCTTCACCACTTACAGAGAGCCCTGATGGGTCAATCTTCTCCTTTGCTGAGCAGCCTTGGCTCTCTGGGAGAAGGGATAGAAGCATGAATGACTGATGCTCAAGGAAGACCAAGAATGGGCAGCAGACATCTATGTGTGCACCAATTGCCTGGCTTGCCAAGGATCCTAACTATGAGTGAACACTTTTCAAAGAAAACCAAAGGCATCCTTAGAAGGGGCAAGAGCCTATAGGTGTCAGGGTGAAAGACAATCTGGGGAGCCCACCCAACCTTTGTCTGTCTGAGCCCTCAGCCCAGGGTCTGAATGAGTACATATCTGGGATATGTACTCATATGTACTGGGATATCTGGGATATATCCCAGACAGTGTGGCACAAGGTAGTAGTTGCAGAAAGATAATCTAGGAAGGAGGGAACCCCCCCCCCCCCAAAAAAAAAAACCAAGGTGCTTCCAGGAATGAGCACCAGTTTGGATGAGAAAAGTGCTGGCTCGCTTGTGCTCTGAGTGTCAGAGGCCCACAAGAGGCTGTTTGCAGAGAGGAAGGGCAAGGCTGGGCTGAGTGGCTGAGACAGATACCATCACAGCTGCCTTAGGGCCACTGGCATCATTGCACCAAGAAGGGCATGTGATGAAGGTGTTTTTGCACACAGTCATTTCCATCACACAACCAGGATTCTTTTGGCCAGCAGAGGAGGCCTTGGGGCAGAAGGTCTGGTATAGAGCTCACTCTACAATCAATGCTCTAAGCCTGGCCGCAGATGCTGTGCAACCCAAGAATATGCACAAGGAAATGAAAAGGAGGCAAGAGAGGGAACTTAACCTCAGATCATCTCCATTTTTGCTGGATCACAAAAAGCCCCTGGCCTGCCTGCCACTGGGGTCACAGTCATCCCCTTGGAGGAGCCTCCAGGACTCACAGAGCCAGTGGCCATAAGAAGCCTGCAAAGCTGAACACAGTCCAGGTTCATAGAATGGCATTAGGCTGCCTCATCAAGGTGGACCCATGCACAGTGAGGGAAGCAGATGTCACCTAATTGAAATGAACTTCAGAGATTCTAAAACCCATGAAGTCCATCCAGAGGGCCCAGACCCTTTAGCTCTCTCAGGAAGCAGAAAGATAGGATGCTAGAAGCAAAAAGATAATGTACAATAAAAGCTGTGGATTTGGAGCCACCATTAATAGGTAAAGACAGCCTTAGGCAATGAAGAGACTCTGAAGGTCCAAATTCTATTACTGAAACCACAAATGAGCATCTCAAGCCTGGAAAAAAGGGCTTTCAGAAGCTGGAGTAAAAGACTACAAGTCCTGAGGCAGGTTTCATCACAACCAGACAGGCCTTCTGATGGTCTCAGAGCTGAGGAAGGACCCAGGGTTGAGGAGCATTGTTTATTGTGTAACCCAGAAATTAAAAAGCCAGATGAGCATCAAAGCCCCAGGCCTGACCTAGGACTGCAGCACCAGGGCAGAGGAGCCACAGCGTCGGGAATGCTGGACCCTTTAGCTGAAAACACCACTTTCCCAAGTTCTGCAGATCACTGATCCCAGGAGTGCTTGCCAACAATGGAACTGACCCAATGGAACTGGCTCTTAACAGGAAAGCAGAAGTCCTGTTATTAAGCACTGAGACTGCTAAGATCATTGCAGACAGCTCCCTCCCCTACTTGAGAGGCAAATTAGAGTAGTGGGAATGTAGAATATGGCAGGAATAAAAGAAAAGAAACCAGTAAGAAGTTCAAATCCAGGATGAATCCAACACTATGATATTCAATTGGTGCACACCTGAACAACCAAACTGATGATCAAAACATTTAAATACGTCCATGCCAGGTGGTAAACAGCCCTGCCCTGAGCCCACTGAGTATCCCTTGGTGACCTCAGTTATTCTGGCTCCTACACTATGAATGCTCCTTCTTCCTGCAGTTCAGTCTTGCAGAGGCTGTGCCAGCACCATAGCCAGTGTCCACTCTGTTTGACGGTGTCCTGGTCTTGCTGGTTTAGGGAGTTAAAATAATTTGCCCGAAGCCACCCAGATGGTAAGTGGCAGCATCGGGACTCCCAGGTGTGTCTGTATGATGCTGGGACCAGGTTCCCCATCATTTTCCATATTGCTTCTACACATGAGTAGTAATGGCAAGAGAAGTTCCACTCTGAGGTCTTCACCAGAGAAGCTCTCCTGACAGCCAGCTAGCATGTTGATTTCCTGCCTGTTGAACTGCTGGAATACATTTGACTGGGTAGATAGTGGTTATATATTCCTAAGTAGCTGAAAATCAATTTAAATTAGGGCCAGGCATTTGCAGACCCCTGAAGCACTTTCAAACAATCTCAAATTTGGTGGAATCTTGTTTAAGGACCCCTGGTTTGAGCTGATGAATGATTTGGTAACTGAGGGGCTCTTGTGCCAAATCTGACCCTCCACCTATTTTTATCAAATTTCTAGATTGTTTTGCTCTTCTTTTGTGGTTGGTGGTGTTGGATTTGCCTATGCGGGCTATCCAGCGCCTGCTCAGAATGGGTTTTGTTTTCATCTTTTTATGGTCCACATGGGGTCTTTTGGAAAGTGATTAGTACTAGCAGAGGGATGGGGGTTAAATGTAAGCTTTGGATAAAGTGAAGGGCCTAGTGTTGGCGTGAGTGCCTCACATCAAGAAGTCATCCATATGCATTCTCTGAAAGCAAGGACAGGTTCTTTATGAAGGGCTTCCAAGAGGGCTTTGGCTGGCTCAGAAGTTATTTATCACATGAAAGATCAAAGTCCAGTAAAAGTTGGAATGACAGTTTTCTTGTGCTGCAAGAGTGAGCAAGAAATTTCCCTTCACCAAGGAACTGTGGACCAGAAGGTTCCAAGATTCACCACAGGAATGGCAGTGAGGAAGTTGTCCCATCTACAGCCACAGACACTGTCACCATTCCATCATGATAGTTCTCTCTTCTAAGTTCATACTTGGCCTCAGAATCCTTCTTAACCCAGCATTCCAGGCAGTGACTACCGTGGGTTGGAGGTGACATGAAAGATGAAACCCAGTTTGTCCTCTAACAGTGTGGGCTATTGCTTTCCAGGAGTCCTGGGTTTCCAAGCTCTCATACTGTGTTGCAACTCTGAGGACACCAGGCTCTCACCTGACTTCAGTGAAACACAGTGAGGAGGAGCATGCAAGGCATCCCATGGTTGGCAGCATTTCTGGAAGGGAGTCTGTGAAGCAGTGTTCTGAGCCTTGACCAGTCTCTAAGCAAAGTGCAAAATCCTCTCTTGCTGGTAGGTGGCACTGCAGGCCAGCACTCCGGTGCCAGCTGTAGTGATTTTATTCCCTGGTTTACTTTTATCTTTCATTCTACTTGGTACTGTGCTGGACTTTCCCTACCAAGTAGCCCTAGCCGGCCATAAAGGACTTCAGGTGCTCTGAAAACGTCTGCAAAATATACCTGTGTGACGAGCTGATTGCTCTTGCCGATAACCACTGTGATTATGTGTATGGATGCACACAGTGTGTGCGACCAGCTAAAATTTGTGCACGTGTGTATATTTATGTGGGTATTTGTAGTGGCCCAGGTAGCTCTTTTGATGATGCTGTTTGTGTGTGCATGTGTTTGCACTCCTTAATGGGACTGTACAAACAGTTATCTCCATTAATTGAGGATCCTCAGTTTGTGGGGGCCAGCCCTGCTTCTTGGAGTTGGTTCTGGCTGTTCCCATCACCTCATGGGCATTGCATGTGTGTAGCCTGGGAGCCACTGAGATCAGTCCCTGTAGCCTTCTGCAGTTTCCAGCTTCTGGCTGAGGCCTTGGCTTTTAACCCTGTCTCCCACCCTTACCCTCCGTAAGCTTAGCAGGGAAGTGATAGAATCTGGGCTAGGATGATGCTTTTGACTCTACCTGCTTTACTCACTTCACTCGTTTCTTCCTTCCCCCTAACTGTGCCATAGCCAACATGTACAGTTGGGCAGATTATGGGCTTCAAAGACCTAGAAGGAGCCCATTCACACATTAACACGGTGGTGCCCAAACCTTCAGAACCTGCCAACTGTGCATAGAAGCCCTGCCCACCTCATGGCTGTGTCTAGAACAGTTGCTTTCCCCCCTAAACCCTGACCCAGCCCAACCTAGGCTGGAATTCCTTCCTCGCCTTGGGTGTTCTAGTCTGAACTTCTACCCAGAAGTGACTTACCCTTGACCTTGATTGGGAAGTATCTTCCTAATGAGCCATCTCCCAGAGGAGTATGAAAGTGAAATGTGGCTGGGAACTTTTAGTTACTCATCTTTGCCAAGTAAAAAGTCCCATAAGGTGAATCAAAACTACTGATGGAGGTCACTGACTTCTGCCCTCCTGGCCTGTGGGTGGCTACTCCTTCATGGGCAGTCTGCCACTGAATTAGGGGAAAGGCCCAAGGATAGACTTACAGTTGCCACCACATAGAAAATCACTGAGATCACCACAGACCAGATGGACAGGCACAGATCACAAACCCTGATGCCTACATGGCTGAGCAGGAAACAAACCAGTGAAGGGGACTAGCAGGGTCATTAGGGAGAGGGAAAACACTGAGCAGGGCCTGGTAGATGGCTGCCATGTGGGAATGCAGGCCAACATTGCTGGAGAGTCCACCCAGTTTTTCACAAGAAGCTAGAAGTCTGGACTTTGAGATGTTGGCAACTATTTCAAATTCAGAAAACACCAGGCAGGCCAAAGAAAGCACATCCTATAGGCTCAATCTGGACCTCGAATCTCCAGTTTACACTGCTACCTGGGCCCAGTGAATTGGGATGTTTAGACCCACGTATCTGAGAGTAGGAGGTCATTAAACTCAGGCTCATGGTTTGGGGGTGACATAGTTCTGTCCCTGTATGCTTTAAACTGTGTTGGTACAAGCTTCTTTATTAACTTAGTGTGCCCTTATCCTTAACTTCCACTTTCTACTTAAAAGCATCTCAGTACCCCAGTTTAGAACAAGATTAAGAGTGAAGCCTTCACACACAGTGTGTGTGTGTCTCCCTGGCAGAAGCCCTTTGCTGCACACTATTTGCTGCCCTGCTTCTGCCTCACCTGCTCCCCCTGGGTTGCTGTTTATGATAAACCTCCCAAGTGCCTCCTTCAGAGGTCAGAGCATGTGCCTCTTCTTCTCTGAGGCCTCCCCTCGCCTCGGATCAGGCCTTGCATACCCTTCCCAGCTTTCCCCTGTCACCTGCTCTTAGCAAACCCCGTGGGTCCAGCTAGGTCTGGCTGTTTGCAGCATTCACCAGGTCACATGATCAAGGGCTACATGCTTGTCAGCGTGGACCCCTCTCCCTCCTCATGCTTGTCTCTACCTTCATTTACAACAGGGGTTTCTGCTTCTTAAAAGCCATTCAAATAAACAGAAAATGTTTTGAATAAATTTATATTGTCTCATTTTTCCTCCTACAACTGCATTCACAAACTGGCTTTTGGTCTCTCAGAAATATTAATGGGGATATCAGTAGTGAGCAGTTCTGGGACCAATTTCATCCATTGGTGTGGGGGTCTCTCTGTAGAGTCTCCCCTCCCTTGAAGACCATTCTGAGGGGAGAATCTGCAGTGGGTGGCAGTCTTGAGCCTCTCAGGAAGCAAGCTTTCCCCAGTAGGGCTCCTGATGTGGATTCAGTGTTCCCATCTGGAACTACAAAGGTGGGCATGGCATAGGAGGAGGAAGAGAAGATGAGAGAGGATTAAGATGGAGGAGGAAAGGGTAACCCCAATTCCAACCTCACCTTCACATAATCTTTCTCCCTGTGTCTCAGCATCTTCTTACACATCAGTCTGAGAGGGGCAAGAATCCTGAAGGCTTGACTGAGTGACTCTTGCTCAGAATGTCTCATGATGTTGTAGTCTAACTGTCTGGTGGAGCTGCAGTTTAGTCATCTGAAGGCTTGACTGGGGCTGAAGGATCTGCTTCCAAGATGGCACACTCACGTGGCTGTGGCAGGTGGCTTTAGTCCCTTGCCACAGGGTTGCCGGGGGGTTCTCATGACATTGTTGTTAGCTTCCCTAAAGTGAGAAATCCAAGAGGGAACAAGGCAAAAGCCACACTGGTATTAATGACTTAGCTTCAGAAGTGACACATCACCACTTCAACCATATTCTGTTGGTCACACAGATCAACCCTGTTATGGTGTGGGAAGAATACCAGGAAGTGGAGTCCATCAGGGCCATGTTGGAAGCTGGCTACCACGTTTTACCTCTATCGACCTGGTAGAACCAGGGGCTCCCAAAGTATTTTAACCATTCCTCTGACTCCTGGCCAGACTAGACTGAAATGCATCGCCACTTCCTTCTTCCCACCTCCCATCCAGGAGAAGCCCTCCTCCAGGAGCCCCAGAATCACCAGCTTGGAGACCCCAAGGAAATTGTTCTGAGATGTCTTGATCTCATGGTGACATTTCTACAATGCCCATAGTCCAGCACTACCAGAGCTACCTCACTAGTGTGCAATCAGTGGACCACATCCTAGGTGAGAGAAGGGCAGGGCAGAGGGAGGTGGTGACCAGATACCCTCTGCTGCCAGCCCTGGATGAACAACCCAGCTTTCTGAACTGATTGCCACTTACAGATGAGGAAACTGAGGCTCAAAGAGATAAAGTCACTCACTCAAGTTTCAAGCTAATAAGTGGCAGACAGTTCAAGTCATCTGGCTCCAGAGTGTCTTTTAAGTGCTATACTCTCCTGAGTGCTATACTCTTTTTGTTTGTTTGTTTGTTTATTTTTGGTGGTGCTATGGAATGAACCCAGGGCCTTGTACATGCAAGGCAAGCACTCTACCAACCGAGTTATACCCCAGCCCCTGACTCTCTTTCATATTTTTAAGATAAAACCCACAGAAGAAATTTGGAACTCTAAGTTAGTTTGAGTTATATCTCCCCAAACATCAGGAATAGAACACATTATTTTCTGCCATTTACGTTACTCTGGGCAAAAGTTTTAAGAGTGGTCTTTGTGGGTAACTTTGTAAGAAGTAGAGCCATCTTTATAGACAAAAAGACTGGCTGCTCCTGCCCCATTATTTTTTGTCTAGGTGGAAGGCTTGAGTGAAATTTTCTTGTCTACATTTTACAGAAGTGGAAACAAAGTCTTTGAGAAAGAAAGCCCCTTGTCTAAGGACACACAATGTCAGATGCAGAATGGAAATTTAACACCAGGCTATTGATTTTGGTTCAGTGCTATTCCCTCCAAAATGCCATATTCTCACCTGACTTCACCTGTGTCTTAGTCCATTTGGGCTGCTATAACAAAACACCATAAGCTGGGTGGCTTATAAACAACAGAAGTTTATTTCTCACAGTTCTGAAGACCAGAAGATCCAAGGTCAGAGCTCCAGCAGATTCAGTGTCTAGAAAGGGCCCTCTTTTGGGCTCAGAGATGGCTATCTTTTTGCTGAGTCCGCAAATGGTAGAAGAGCAAGGGAGCCTCAGAGTCTCTTTTATAAGGACACTGACCTATTCATTGACCTTATTTCCTCCCAAAGGTTCCACATCCTAATATCATCACATTCACCACAGGAATGGGGGTCGGGGAGGGGCGCCAACATTTAGAACGCAATAATCTGAATCTCCAGTCTTTCATTTCTCTGGCAAAGCCCCCTTAGAAGCCCTGGAAGCCCCAAGTGGCCTAAGACTCACCAGCAGGAGCACATGCAGCCATAGCCCAGGGATGTGATCTTGTTTCTTGCCTGCTGGGTGACCTTGCAAAGCACACACCCTCCACCAGGAAGGCACAACACTGGCATCTCCCTTCAGGAGAACCTGCTGCAAGAAGGGTCACTGACCCACAGCCTGCCACTGCTGCCCCTGTGAGTCTGCTGCACTCAGTTGGCAAGCTTTCCCTGGGCACGGTGGGGACACTAACCCCAGGCCACTTCTGCCCTACCTAGGGCTTCTCTAGAAGACAGCCAGATGGAGATATCCTCAGAGCTCCATGGCAGCCAGACACTCTTCCTATCCAAGCATCCTTCCTCTCACCTCTCCTCCACAGGCGTCAGAGTGACATGGTGGTCACAGGGCTCCTTTTGCTTCCTCCTGTTCCCTTCCTCTTATTCTTCCAACCAAATCTCTCACACCTCTAGCTGGCCTCAGCCTCCATCTCCTAGAAGAGCTGAATTGACACAGCCTTTCTGGACCACAGGACCCATGCCCGTCCACCTCTCAGGGTCTGATGCTCTTAAAAGTCTCCATCATTACCAAGTGATGAAATCCAAGTGTGGTTTCCCTGATAATAGCAGGGGACATGGTAGAATGAGCCTGGGATGGACCTGCAAAATCCATTCCAGAAAACATGAGAAGTGGCAAGACTGGGATGGAGGTCAGGAGAGTGGTTGGAGAGTAAGCTGTACGCAGGCTGAAAAGGATTGGGTCCTCCAGCTTTCTCTTGAAGGTAAAGGCCTTTTTTTCTCTCTCTCTCTCTCTCTCTTTCTCTCTCTTTTTTTGGTACTGGGGATTGAGCCCAGGCACACTCTACCACTGAGCTACATGCCCAGCACTTTTTTATTTTAAGACAGGATCTTGTTAAATTGCCTAGGCTAGCCTTGAACTTACAATCCTCC
This sequence comes from Glaucomys volans, assembly GCA_020662805.1. NCBI lineage: Eukaryota > Metazoa > Chordata > Mammalia > Rodentia > Sciuridae > Glaucomys > Glaucomys volans. The sequence continues at coordinate 94,543 of JAJEJO010002170.1, forward strand.
GCTTCAGCCTCCAGAGTTGTTGGGATTACAGGCGAGCACTACCACACCTGGATGAGGCCACTCTTATTCTCTTGCTACAGATGAGGAAATGGAGGTCCAGCTCTGATGGGAACAGGCTGGGCAGTGTCAGGATCCAGTCAGGTCTGGGAGCCAGAGGCTAAGCCATTCTCATTGTGTGTGGAGTGCCTGCCCCACCCCCGCAGCCATCTGACTTAGGGTGGTTCAGCCCCTCCTCTTCTCCCCCAGTGTCCTTGTCCTGCTGACATCATGCACACATGGAAGAGAAATCTGTGAGATTCCAGACGGTCCAGAGTGTGGGAACCAGGACAGATGCTGCTGGCGCTGCCCCAGGGCTGAGGCTCCTCTGGAACCCCTGGGTGCTGCCAAGGGGGCTCTGGAATGTGTCCAGAGCCTCTGGCTTCCTCTGTGGTAGGCCATCCCCGAGGGCCTGGGAAAGTTGGGGGCTCTGAATGCCCAGTGGGTCACTCCAGCTGGGCAGCCTCTGTAGGACTTGTGCTGCCTGTCCAGCAGCAGGGAGGAGATAAGTATCAAGCGTCTGGGCCCGTCCTGCCAGTCACTCTCAGGAACCCCCATTGGGAAAGCATGACCCTCATAACCTCTGCAGCCCCGGGCTCAGGAAGAGGAACCAAGCCAACACAGAGAAAAAGGAATCAGGAGCATGTATGCCGATGTGTGTGTGTGTGTGTGTGTGTGTGTGTGTGTTCATGTGTATGTGTTGTAGACTGACAAACAGACACAGGCAGATGGTCCCACCCCCATCCCCACCAGCCCCAGGGGTAGCTGTGCACTGCCTCTTCCACACATGTGACTCCCAGCAGCTGTGCATTCCGTCACTGACCAGCTGTGGTAGCAGCTGTGGAGGTGGAGAGTGAGCATTGATGGGTCCCAGGGGAGTGGGGGAGGACAGGAACGGCCTGGGATGAGCAGGGGTCAGGGAGAAAGGAAAGAAGGCTCAGAGTGTTCTCGGGCTGGAACATGGAGCAGGGAAGTAGTGATGGGGACGCCTGATGTCTGGGCCTTGGCACAGAGAGCCTGGAGAGGCCCTAGCTAGGGCTGAGAATGCAGGACAGTCAACATGAGTGTAAAGAGACTGAATATGTGCCTGACCCTCAGAAAAAGGTCTGCATTCGAGATAAAAATTGGGGAATGATTTATTTAGATCCTCTTGCCTCAGCCTCCGGAGTTGCTGGGATTACAGGCGTGCGCCACCATGCCTAGATGAGGCCAATCTTCATCTTATAGGAGGTAAAGCGACAGAAGTAGATGACTCAACTAGAGATAATGAGTTTAACATTCAGCACTCACTCTAAACACCTCATTTCAGCCAGGTGTTGTGGGACACACCTGGAATCCCAGCAACTCCGGAGGCTGAGGCAGGACGATACCAAATCCAAGGCCAGTCTCAGCAATTTATCGACGCCCTAAGCAACTTAGTAAAACCCTATCTCAAAGAAATAAAAAGTGCTGGGGGTGCACCCCTGGGTTCCATCCCCAGTACCAAAAATAAATAAATACAATTAAATAAATAAACACCTCATTTTATCCCCACAGAAACTTGTGGAGGAAATAACTTCGTTATCATCCTAACTTTACAGATGAGAAACCAAGGCCTCACTGTGTGGCCCTGGGGATATTTCTGTCCCTCTCTGAGTCTGAGTGTCCCAGACACAAAGGGAGGAGCAAGGCCCTGCAGACAGAAGGCTGAGTGGCACAAAGGTGCTCCAGGCCTTGCCTGGACCAGGACAGTCCCCACTGTGACTCTGCTGTTTTCCCAGGGTGGGCCAGGCACTGCCTTCTCCACAAAGACGATCCCTCAGCTCCATTACCCTTCACTAGACTCCCAGCCAATACTTACCAAACACCTACTATGCACCCCACACTGCCAGACCAGGGAGGCGACAATGACCACACTGGACACAGTCCCTACTTTTATGGGGATTACAGACCAATCCCAGGGACAGACAAAAGTTATTGCACAATTAATAACTACCATCTGTTGCCAGAGCATCTCGGCCAATCATTCTCTCCTCTGGGCCCCCAAGCCCCTCTCCCCGAAGTTAGAATCCCAGTGGCTGGCCCAAGGGAGGTCTCTGGAATCCTGATCCAGCACATGGCCCATATGCAAGTCCCCATTTGGAGCCTGGGCCATCTTAGTTTAGTAACCTCAATGCCCTAAGAGAAGATGGGATTCACCTAGCGTGGGGGTCAGGGATAAAGTATCAATGGAGCTGAAACCCGTCCCTGGAAACCTGCTGCTCATGTGCAGCTCCAGGGAATGGTGATGAGAAATGGGAAAAACAGCAGTCTCCTCTCTGCCTTCTCCCTTTGGATTGAGACTGTCTGACACTCCTGGGCACCCCAGATGGAGCTCAGCATTGCTCAGATCTGGTCCCCTCCTCCCCAGCCTCTCCGAGGTTTTCCTCCCTTCTTGCTCGGCACTAGCTCCTTGGGACAGATGTCTCACATACTCCATGGCTTCAGTTATCAGTCACCATCCCTCTGCCTGCTCCAGTCTTTCTCCAGACAGCAAATTTCTCCTGCTGGCCCCTGGAGTTGCCTGGTTCTCCCTCTGTCACTGACTGGCTGCTTTTCCAAGTTCACTCCTGCATCCTCAAACACTCTTGGTCCATGGGGTCTGGCCCTTCCTGGCCTCTGCTTCTCCATTCACACATGCAAAACCTCTGTGACCTCTTGATCTTGTGTCAAGCTTTTCTTACCCTGGCTCCTAGTGTCCCGTTCTTACCAGATACCCCTCCTCCTTGGCTACTGTTTCCCAGGATCTTATCCTAGTTCTCCTTGATCTTTTCTGCACTAGCTCTTTGGGGCAGACATCTCACGTATCCAGTGACCTCAACAACCAGTTGCCAAGTCTCTACTCCAGCTCAGACCTCTCCAGGCTCTCCTCCTGGGTGTCCCTTGGGTCCCACAAACAGCATGGACATTCTGACCTTTCTGTCTTCTGCAGCATTTCCCATTGGCTCCTGTCACTTTCCCTGATTCCATCACCTAGATGGGAACCCAGCATCACTGGAATGTTTCCTCTTCTTGCCCATCTGATCCAGCCCTTATTCCTGGTCTAATGCAAGAATCTCCTGTTTGGTCCATCCAACTCTAATGCATGATGCAGTGGTTACCAACATCAATTCTGATGACAGCCTTTTGGATTAGAATCCCATCCTGCCACTTACTAGCTGTGTGATCGTGGGAAAGATACTTAACCTCTCTGAGTCTCAATAAAATGGAATAATAATAGAAATTTCTCTTACAGGGCTGTTGTGAGGTTTCAATGAGTTAATATGTGTCGAAGTACTTAGTACAGAGCTTAGCACCTGTTAAATGCAATAAAAATTCATTATTAATTTTACAGATATTTTGGAAGGCTTCCTATGTGCCAGGTACTTTGCTTAGCACTAAGGGACATGATACTACATAACAAAAATGGTTCTGGTCCCCCAAGAACTTCACAGTCAAGGCGGAATGCTTTATGAAAAGGCCCCATGGCTGGGTTTGTGGTGCAGTCATGTGTGAGGCATTGAGTTTGATTCCCAGCACCGCATATAAATAAATTAACAAAATAAAGGCCTATCAACATCACACACACAAAAAAAACGCCTCTGGGAATGAATGTCTTCTGCTACTGAATCCATGTTCTACTCCCTCCCATCTTAAAACAAAGCAAAAGTAAACAACCCTGGACTCCACATTTCCCTCTGGCCTGGCTTTCTTCCAGTCTCAACTGAGCTTCTCAAACTGGTGTTCCATCAGCAAGCATTCACTGCACACATATTACCCACTCAGCACAGTTCTCGGTGCTGGACAGTCGGCAATGGGCCCAAGACACAAATCTCTACCTTTAGTAGAGTTCAATTAGTTCACTGTCTTGTGGGGGACTGGAACAAAAAACACAGCCACGTGCATGACACAAAGTCAACAATGTTACTAGATGCTGTGAAGTAAGATAAAGTGAGGTGGGAAGCAGGATTGACAGGATCAGTGGCTATTTTAGTTAGATAGGGTGGGCAGGAGAGTCCTCTCCCAGGATGTGACATTTGAGCAAAGACCTGAATGAAGAGAGATAAACTGAAGATCTGGGGAAGAGGAGTTCCAGGTAGAAGGCGTGCCCCGAGCCAATGCAAAGCCTGAGGCTGGAACTAGCGGGGCAGAATGGCCAGAGGCTCTAAAAGCTGCTGGAGCAGGCAGAGGTGGTTGGGATGAAGCTGGAGAGACAATTAGGGACCAAGCTTTGGGTAGCCATACTTCTGGTAAGCCCTGGCTCCATACTAGATCATATAGCCTAATGTCTAAGAGTTCTATAAGGGCCAGATGTGGTGGCACATGCCTGTAAGTCAAGTTACTGAGAGACTGAGGCAAGATTGCAAGTTCAAGGCCAGCCTGGACAACTTAATAAAATCCTGTCTCAAAACAAAACATAAAAGACTAAAATCCTGGCGCAGTGATGCACGCCTGTAATCCCAGCACTTGGGAGGCTGAGACAGGAGGATCGCAGCTTCAGCACCTTAGCGAGGCTCTAAGCAACTCAGTGAGACCCTGTCTCTGAATAAAATATAAAGAAGGGCTGGGGGTGTGGCTCAGTGGTGGATGAGGCTCTAGGCTGCTCTATTCTTTTTGGTTTTTTTGTTGTTTAGGAAAGGGTGATGAGTGCCCCTGGGTTCAAGCCCCAGTACCGAAAGAAGAAGAAGAAGAAGAAGGAGGAGGAGGAGGAGGAGGAGGAGGTGGAGGAGGAGGAGGAGGAGGAGGAGGAGGAGGAGGAGGAGGAGGAGGAGGAGAAGAAGAAGAAGAAGAAGAGGAAGAGGAAAAAGAAGAAGAAGAAGAAGAAGAAGAAGAAGAAGAAGAAGAAGAAGAAGAAGAAGAAGAAGAAGAAGAGGAGGAGACAAGACTAAAGATGTTGCCCAGTGATAGTGACTATACAAAACAAACAAACAAACAAACAAAAAACAAAACACCACCTCTATAAAGTAATAAAGCCTGGTAGCTTGTTTCTGGAAACAAACTGCTTTGTTGAATTTCAGTCCTTCCATTTACTATCTGTTCCTGTTGACCTTAGACTGGGTTTATCCACCCTTCTGTGCCTTTGTTTCTCATTTGTAAAGTGGGGACAATACTACTACTATTTTTGTAGGTTGTCAAGGATTAAATGTGTTAGTACTTACAAAACACTTAGAACCAACCTTTTCTGGTATTATAATAAATGTTCACCAAATGTTAGCATTTAGACTCCTCTGTCTCCATCCACACTTCCTGAGTGATTTCATCTGCTCCTATAACTTTAAATGTCTTTTATTACCTAATGACTTCCAAATTTAAGTACCTGGCTTAGACCCCTTCTCTGAACTCCAGAACCCCTATTTAACTATGCACTATATTTTGATAACCTGGGATATGTCATGTGAAGAGTTCTTGACCTTCCCCTAAGAATTTGCTCCTCTACCATTTTTTTTTTTTCTATCTTAGCCAAATACAGAGGGCGAATGTCTGGGAGGCTCCCTTGATTTCTGCCTTTCCAGGGAATGCATGGTGCATGGACTGTGTAATTTCTATGCTGGCTGAGGTTTCCACTTCATTGGCAAGTCCCACGTGTGATATGGGAGTGCCCAGGGCATTTAGAATAAGAGTCTGGAGGGATGGCTGCTCGTGCCTGTTGTTTATCCGTGTGTGGGTCTGTCTGTGGGTATTTGTGTACATGGCCTAGTGACTGTGGGCCTGTGTGGCAGGGGGCACAGGCGTGTTCTTTCCCACCAGGTAATCAAGTGTCCCCAGGCAGGTCTGAAAGTACAGTTATTCTCAGATAATCAACTCCACTCTTCCACCTGGGAAGAGTGCCTGTTCTGGTGGGCAGGACAAAAGAAAAAGACTTCTCTAGTATCCGCCCACCACACCAGTCTTCACCGTCCTCCTCCGTTGCCAAGAGGTCCACCCTCTAGGATGCTCAAGAGGTCCACCCTCTAGGATGCTCTATTCTTTTTGTTTTTTTTGGGACGGGCGATCAAACTCAGGGGCACTCAGCCACTGAGCTACATCCCCAGCCCTATTTTGTATTTTATTTAGAGACAGGGTCTCACTGAGTTGCTTAGTGCCTTGACCTTGCTGAGGTTGGCTTTGAACTCATGATCCTCCTGCCTCAGCCTCCCAAGTGCTGGGATTACAGGAGTGCGCCACCGCGCCCGGGTTAGGATGCTCTATTTAGCTTCCTTCTGGTCCTTGGGGGTTTCTCTGGTACAGGTGAATCTGGGAATCTTCCCTGAGTCCCTTCTCTACACGCAGTGCAACTGTAACTCCCATTACGGAACAGTTAGTCTCCTGTTGGGGGGTGGGTGTGAGAGACCGGGGGCGCTCCTTTTCCTCCCCTTCCTCAGTTCCGAGGCTTATGAAATGAGCCCTCTCCTGGCGTTCTTGACCTTCCAGGACAGCTCTGCCTTTGGTGAACTGAGAGTTGATTCCCAGGGAAACACCCGCAAGTGTGGCCCTTTGAGTCCAGCGCTCAACCTTCTCAGCGGGCACAGCCACTTCAAAGTCCCTTTTGGGGCTGACCCCAACCTGTCACAGGTCTGTGGGTGTTCGTCCTCTCTCCCTCCCCTCCCGCACCCCCGCCACACACACACCTTGTTTTGGGATACTATGGAAGGAGCTGCTGGGAATTCTCCTGGAGGATCACGTCACAGCCACTCCCACCCCGGCCCCCCACCTCACCAGACCAAACGTGTCTGCTGGGGCGAGGGTGGGTGGGGGAGGAAGGTGCAGGATCGGCCCTCGCAGAAGCTAGGACTTCTCAGAGTCGCGCCTCCAAAGGCCCCCGGCGCCCAGGGCGAGCCAGGGACAGCCGAGGACCCCCGGCGTCCCCGCGGGGCCTCCCAGGGCACCTGCCCAAGGCCACCCAGCGCGCGGCTGCCGCGGCGGCGGAGCGGAGCCGGACCTCCCAGCGGTCGGTGGGGGCGGTGACCGCCCGGGGCCTTCCCACGGCTCAGTGGCGCGTCACCGCGGGGGCGAGGGGGCGCGGAGGCGCCGGGGGCTGCGGTGCAGGAAAGGGCCCTGGGAAAGGGCGGCGTTGGAGCCCCGGGGCGGGGGCGGGGCCGGGGCGGGCCGGGGCGGGGCCCGACGGGCGGCCTCGGGGCTGGAGCGTGGGGCTGAGCCCCTGGCAGCCTGCGCTCGCCATGAAGCGACCCAGGGAGCCGAGCGGCTCCGACGGCGAGTCCGACGGACCCATCGACGTGGGCCGCGAAGGCGATCTGAGGTAAGGGGCAGGATGGGGGACCTGAGGGCGAGCAAGAGCGCCCCGACGGGCTTAGGGAGCACGGGTTCTAGTCCCCGGGTACCCCTTGGCCTGAGATGCAGGTGTGCGCGACAGCCTGCAGGTGTGAGTCAGGTGTGGGGGCGTGTGCCGCTGATTGCACGAGAGCCTGGTATTCCTGGGTGCTCTCGGCCATATGGGTTCAGGATGCTAGGACGGAGGTAGTTCACCCCAGGGACTTGATGGCTAGTTGGTAGTGGTCTTTCTGTAAAATGCCCCAGGATAGGTCACCAGTGAGGAGTTTTCCTGAAGACCTTAAGAAACCCTCGCAGACTGTTGGTACCACACTCCTTGTCCAGAGGCTGCTTTGTGCAGAATAATCATGCTTCCCCAGTTTCACCCTAGCTTGGGTGCGGTTTTCGTGTAGTCCACAAGAAGTTTCAGGGGAAAGGAAGTATTTCCTCCTTTGAGCAAATCGGACTTTGAAATTAGGGTTTGGATTTTGAAGAAAGTTAGTAACCAACTTGCAAGGACCTAGATTCCAATTTCAGAGCTCTTTCTACCAAACCACTCTATTGCCAATGTCATTCTGCTCTTGGTGAATATTCTGATCTGCTTTAAACCTATAGAACAAACGGCACTCTACTACTCCCAGTTCTGTGAATTCCCAGTTCTGTGAATTCTCTAAGCTTCAGTTTCCTCATCTGTAATATAGTTCATATATATATGTATATAATCTGTAATTTGGGTATTACATATATGTATAAAATAATGAAACCAACTTTATAAAAATATTCAGAAAATCAAATGAGAAAATGTATGTCATGAGTTAAGCAGAAGGCCTAATGCATAGCAAATACTTAGCGTCAGACACTCACCCTGAAAGAACTGCAAGACTAACTAGGAGTCTGCAAGCCTGGATCCCAGCCTCACATCTGCCACCAACTCACCACATAGTCTTCCGTCCTTCCTTCCTTCCTTTCTTTTTCTTTCTCCCCCTCCACCTCTACCCCTCACTCCTCCCCCACCCCACTCCAGTGCTGGGGATTGAACTCAAGACCCTACACATGCTAAGCAAGTGCTCTGCCACCATGTAGCCTTGAGCCATTGGTTTCTCTGTCTGAGTCTATTTCATCATCAGTGAAATAAAGGAGGATGAGAGATGGGAGTGGGAAGGGCAAAACAACCTCGTCTCTCTTAGCTCATCCAAACCTGACTCTCTGTGATAGGAGACTGAGTTCATTCTAGGGATATGGAAATATATATATCTTTATTTTATTATTTATATTGGTGCTGAGAATTGAACCCAGTACCTCACACATGCTAGGCAAGCGCTCTACCACTGAGCCACAACCCCAGCCCCCTAGGGATCTTTTTGAAGGGATTTCATAAGTTCAAAGCTCTCCACTTTTCTGAGGCCAGGAGAGCCTGCCTCAGTCACAGATTCTGGCTGGAGGTGTAGCTCAGTGGTACAGAGCTTGCCAAGCATGTGAAGGACCCTGGGTTGGAGACCTAATACCCCCTACCCGCCACACACACACAAATCCTAGTGAAATGCCAAATACTAATTATTTATAGCTTCTAATAGGGGGTAGGACTTTAGATACCCCTCTTACATCTTATATTTTTGGTTTGGGTTTTGTATCATATAATTTCCTATGCAACATATTAGCCTTTTTTTTTTTTTTTCCAGTGCTGAGGATTGAACCCAGAGGCAGCTGGCACATGCTAAGGAAATGCTCTACCACTGAGCTACATTCCCAGCCCTTTTTATTTTTTGAGAGAAGGTCTCACTAGGTTGCTGAGGTTGGCCTCAAACTTGTGATCCTACTCCCTCAATCTCCTGAGTTACTGGGATTACAGTGTAATCCCACACCCAGCTCAATGTATTAGCCTTTTCAGATTGCTTTGCAGAAACTGCTGTTTAGAGGAACAATTCTCTGAGCCTGTGCTGCTAGCAGGAGCAAGAGAAGGGCCCAGCACCAGGTGGTGGTGGTGGTGGTGGAGTCTCAAATTCAATGTCATTGGCTCTTCATGGATCAGAGGCACAAAGTTGATACCAGAGATCTAGGTTTATCAGAGCTGGCTCCTGTTCTCCATGAGTGTGCAGCCTGGGCAGTGACTGAGAGGTCACACAGGCTGTGAACAGAATGGGAAGAGACTGACTGTGCAGACACCTGTGTGGGGAGATGGTAGTGAGGGTTTTTGAAGATGGTGTTATTGGAGCTAAGGCATAAAGGGTCAGTGTAGTTTTTTCCTCTACAGCATTTTGTCATTTCAGTCAAACCCCAATTTTAGAGTCTGTTCTTAGAAGAGCAGACCCCTCCGAGGAGGGAAGCAGCTGGACATCTGGCAGAGACTGACTTATAGATGCCTCATTGTAGCACTCCCCAGAGGGCCCTCCCCCCAGCAGACATAAATGCTTCAATTCAGGGACTGCTGAACGATGCCTGCTGTGGCCCAGACCCTGGGCTGGGCATAGGAGCCCAGATGTATCCTGCTCAGTCTCTGCCCTCGGGGAACTCTCAGGGAAGAAGAGCTTCATGTACAAAGAAAGCCAGATAAACAGTGACAAGGGCCACAGGCCTGGGGCAGCCAGCCTGCCCGGGTCAGCGGCAGGGCACAAATCCCCCACACTCTGAGACATGAAAGGGAAGAATAGGGTGTGTTCCACTGTCCCTGGGGTATCTACCCCATCCTTGGGAATCACCCACCAAGCTTCTGTCTGAACCTGGCTCCTGGTTCATTCTGGGTCTGAAGAATATATAGCCTCTCCTACCCTTCCGCAAACACGTAATGAGCACCCGTCACATGTCAGGTTCTGCGGGTTGTTCCCACATGATTGAAGTACTGGTGGCCTTTGAAGTCAGATAGACCTGAATTTGACTCTCCTTACCATTTACTTGTGCAAGTGACTCTACCCCTTTCTGAACCTCAGTTTTCTCCCTTGTGATACAGTGGTACCAATACTTGCTTCACAGGATGAAGCTTTGATGAGCCTGTTTGTATGTAAAGCACACAGCTCCTTGCTTTAGCACAAGGTAACTTCCAATAAATGCTGCTCTCTAAGGGCTCACCATGCAGGGGGATGGGGCATGCTCTTGAGGCAGCCTGGTCTATTGAAAAGACCAGAAATCAGCCAGGCGCGGTGGCACACACCTGTAATCCCAGCATTTGGGAGGCTGAGGCAGGAGGATCTCGAGTTCAAAGCCAGCCTCAGCAACTTAGCGAGGCCCTAAGCAACTCAGTGAGACCCTGTCTCTAAATCAAATACAAAATAGGGCTGGGGATGTGGCTCAGTGGCCGAGTGCCCCTGGGTTTAATCCCCAACACAAAAAAAAAAAAAAAAAAAGAAAAGAAAAGAAAAGAAAAGACTAGAAATCTGAAGACTGGAATTAGATTCTGTGTCTGCCACCCCACTCATGAAATGATTGCTTTTTCTAAAAGTGAAATGGTCCAAATAATACTGAACTTATAGGGCTCTTGCACAATAAATCAGACAAATAAATGCAGAAGTGCTTTCTAAAACAAAAAGTACTGGCTATGAGATATACATGGTGGGATGATGAATATTTGGAGCATATTGGCAAGAGCACTGGATTAAAAGAAGTAGACCTGGCTCTAGTTCTGGATATTTCTCTCATTTGCTGTGTAACCTGGGAAAGATCCCTTTCCCTCTCTGAGTTTTCTCATTTTATAAATGGGCTCAGTGCTTTCTGAGTTTCATCTTTGGTTGATGCAGAATGAGTGAAGTCATCTGCAAGGGTTCTGTGGGGAGTCCCCAGGTGGAACGAGTGCTGAGGGTCATCAGGACTGGCAACTGGACCACCTGGAAAGCTGACCCTGCCCCCAGAGACTGCCATGGAATTCTGGCTCGGCCTCCTAGAGGCCCATGGAGCAGATCTTGATGGTCATCAGATCCTCTCTGGGTTCATGAAAATCTTTTTATTTTCAGACTCTCAGGGTAGAGGCTGCCACCCCTCCGCCCACAGTCAGGGCCAGATCACAAGCTGGAATGAGCATTGGCTGGGAGTTTGAAGGATAAGGGGACTGGAGGACTATTCAGACAGACAGGAAGTAGGACTTAGGAGGGAAACAATGCTGAATTGGGAGCCAGAAGACATGCATTCCCATGCTGGCTTTGCTCCTTAGCAGCTGCGTGGGCTGGGCAAGCTGCTTTAGCTCCCTGAGGTCCAGCATCCTCATCTGTGAAATGGCACTTTCCTAAGGCTCAAAGGAGAGAAACACATGTAGTAGTGCCAATAAAACTGTAAAGCGAGATTTGTCTTTGAGATATAGGGGAGGGGCAGGTCGTGCTGCAGAGAAAAACTGACCAGGAGACTGGAAAAAGGGACAGCAGAGCTGCCTTGCCCTGGAATGGGTGCGTCAGCCTCTGACAGATGGTCCCTAAGGAGGAATCAGACTGAGAGGCAGTGACGTGCACAAGACTAACCCAATACCCCAAGAGATGCTTTACCCAGCAAGGAGGAACAAAGGCTGTATTTCTTAGTGTACTTAGGCTCTTGGGGCTTGTCCCCAGTGAACCAGAGAAGCTTTGAAAACAAGCTGCCCTACAGATCTCAGGATCTAGCCATCTGAGCCCTGGACCTAGCTCACTGGGCCCTGCCTCCCAGGAGCTTCCCCAGACCTCTTAACAGTTCTGCTTTGCCAGATGTTTGGGTGGGAGATATACTTTTCCTGATGTGACTGGACAAAGCCAGGGCATAGCAATAGGACTGACCAATGCTATCTGGTCTCTCCTGCAACCTTCTGTCTTTGAGGTATTGATGAAAATGATCACATCTCAAATCCCAAGAGTATAATCACATAGGTGGGACCCTTCTGGTTAGTGACATTTGCTCCCATTCCACAAAGTCCTAAAACATAGATTTTTATGCATATCTCTGTTCTTCAGTGATGCGAAGATAAGGGCAGGAGAAGGAAGCTGTACCAGGAGCTCGGCAGAGTTCCAACCATTTGCTGAGAACTCAGGCTACAACAGTGAATGACATTGACATGGCCTTGTGGAGCTTATGGATTTGCGTGGGGGGGGAGATTAATCAAATAACCTTATAAGTATAAAACAATAAAGTAGCATAAATGTTGTGCATTCAGGAAGCTGGGAAAGTATAGAGCAGGGGACATCTAGCAGGAGAGTAGATGTCAAAAAGGCTCCCCAAAGAGGTGTTATTTGAGTTGAGATAAAAGGTTGAGCCGGGCGCGGTGGTGCACGCCTGTAATCCCAGCGACTCAGGAGGCTGAAGCAGGAGGATCTCGAGTTAAGCCAGCCTCAGCAACTTAGCGAGGCCCTAAGCAACTCAGTGAGACCCTGTCTCTAAATAAAATACAAAATAGGGCTGGGGATGTGGCTCAGTGGCTGAGTGCCCCTGAGTTCAATCTGTGGTCCCCGGCCCCCCCAAAAAAAGGATGGTTAAACTTACTGGGCAAAGGGGTTGCAGCTTAGGGTGGGGATTGGGTGGATCTGAGATTTCTAGACTAGGGGAGCAGTATATGCACCTGCAGAAAGGGTTAGTGTATTCGCAGACTGGAGCACACAGCAAGAAAGAGTGGGTCTAAGAAGTGATGAAGGTTAACTGCGCCACCAGAAGAGTGACAAGATCAAATCTGCATTTAAATGAATACTCTGAAGTGTGGGTTTAAGAGCCACTCAACAGGAGGCTCTTTGCTGTCCTCCAGTGAGAAATGATGGAGGGGTGCTCCAGAGAGGAGCCACAGAGATAAGGAGGACAGACATGGATGTATTTTAGATACAGAATGGGGCAGGCTTTAATGAGGTGGGGTGAGGATCGGGGAGGAATCAAAGACAATACTAGGTATCTGCCTGCAGACCTGAAGCTGTATGCCTTCTCCAAGATGGAAAACCCAGGGGGTCAAGGAGCAGGTGTAGGGTGAAGTCAAGCTCATGGGTTCCTGTTAAGTTGTGTGACCTTTGGCATCCCAAAGTGGCAGCGGATGTCCCTTGTCTAAAGTTGTTTGTGGAGCTGAACACCTGGAGGGCTGAGGCCAGCTGAGGAATCCTGCACAGGCCCTGGGCCCTAACAGGGCCTCACAAGGATAGATACCTCAGTGCCTCCCAGAGAGCCTCTCCATTCTCAGAGCCTCTGGAGAGAAACCTGTTGAGAAGGCAGCTGCTGAGTTGGAGATTATTTTGGTAAAAGTCTGGGCAGGAAACCCCCGGGGTCTGAGCCTCTTCTTTATAGTGGGAAATCCCAGGGTGGGAACAAACGTCCATCATTCAGCCAGGGCGGCAGAAGGAAGTCCCAGGTGGGGAGAGGCCGAGGTTAAGGGGGATGGGGCCTTCTGGGAGGCCAGAACAGTGTCCCCAGCAGCCAAGAGGGGCCTGTGACCCAGATGCCGCCTCCCCCTTTGCCCCCCGGCCGCGCCGCGTGGGAGGCGGCAGCAGCTGCGGGCCAGGCGGAGGGCGGGCGGCCGGCGCGCCGGCCCGTGGGAAGCGGCGGCGTCTGCTCTTTCCACGCTCCTTCCCAGCGGCTCCCTCTGAAACCCAACCCGCCCGGCTCGGCCCGGCCACCGGCCGCCGGTGCCCTCCGCCGACCCGCCCCCGAGATCGGGTTGCAGGACCCAGCCGCCACCCCCAGGTCCACGGTTCCCCGACGGCCACTGAGAGGGAAGAGGGACGAGGGGAGACCAGGTCGGGGTCCAGACAAGCTCTTAAGTGGCCGCCCCGAGGCTCGGAGGCAGGAAGCTCAGAGTGCAAGGGAGGACTTGGCCCGCGGAGAAATGAGCCCCGAGGGAAAAAGGGAGAGCCAATGCCCCCTCCCACGCCTGCCCTGCGGCTCTTCCCGGCCTGGGAGCCAGTGGCCACGCCGGTGGGGGCTGTGCCTGAGGATGGCTGGGCCTCCCAGGTCAGCCCAGGCCAGGGACATGGTCCCCCAGTCCTGAGAAACCAGCCTTTCTCTCCTCTTCAGCCAGATGGCCAGACCACTGTCCACTCCCAGCCCTTCACAGATGCAAGCCAGGAAGAAACGCAGAGGGGTGAGTGTCTTTTTCAGCCTTGGAGTGACCCAGTCAAGGTTTGCCCAAAATCCCCTGCTCCATAAACCTGTCCGGAAACATCTCCCCGAGATAACTTGCCTGGGTTCGAATTCTGACGCTCCCAGTAACTATCCGGGACATTTTGGGCAAGCCACTTAGCCTTTCTATGCCTCATTTCTTCATTGGTGTAACTGAAGTAAAGACAATACCTACCCCAAAGGACTGGGTTGAAGGTTAAGTGTATTAATGCAGTGCTGTCTGGAGCAATTCAGAGCAATACCCGGCAATCAGCTGTTATTATTTTTTGTTCCTCTACCCTATCTCTGTCCCTTCTTGGACCCCAAAGCTTTCCATTCTTTTCTGTGCTGAGGAGGAAAGCAGTTTCCTGCTTGCTGGGAATCTGAAGGTTCCATGCTTGCTGCTGTCCATCTTTTCCATACCCCGCCCCCCACCCCCCATCCCAGGATGCAGCTGTGCT
>JAJEJO010002170.1:109401-131419 GCA_020662805.1 Glaucomys volans
TTTTTGGTACTGGGGATTGAACCCAGGGGCACTCCACCACTGAGCCATATCCCCAGCCCTATTTTTTGTATTTTTTATTTAGAGACAGGGTCTCACTGAGTTGCTTAGGGCCTCGCTAAGTTGCTGAGGCTGGCTTTGAACTCGTGATCCTCCTGTCTCAGCCTCCCAAGTCGCTGGGATTACAGGCGTGTGCCACTGCGCCCGGCTATGTGCCACTCACTTCTATCTTCAGTCTTTTGAGTTTCTCTGTAAAAAATGAGGGGGTGGGTCACAATTTCTGCCCTATTATGAGTTTTCTGCTTCTAGGATTTTTTTTTTTTTTAATGGTACTGGAAATTGAACTAAAGGGCGCTTAACCTCTAACCCACATCCCCAGGCCTTTTATATTTTATTTTGTGACAGGGTCTTGCTCAGGGTTCTGCCTCAGCCTCCTGATCCGCTGGGATTACAGGTGGGCACCACCGTGCTTGGCCTACTACCAGGATTGTGAGGGGAGAAGATAGTGTGAATGAGCTCTCTACAGTGGGAGAGGAGCTCTCAGACCTCCTCTGATCCAGCGACTGAAGGGGTAGCCCTGGCCCAACAGGGGCCCCCTGGTCCAGCTTGTGGCTGGTGTTCTCATTCTGTTGGTGTCCTGCAGTACCAGTAATTGAATAACTGAACATTTTGAATATCACTCCTGTAGACCAACATAAGAGATCTGAGCTGCACTATATTGCTCTGTGACCTTAAGCAAATTATTGTCCCTCTCTGAGCCTTGGTTTCCTTCTCCATAAAGTAAGAATAGTTTTACTTCTGCCAGATGCCACAGCACATGCCTGTTATCCCAGCTACCCAGTAGGCTGAGGTAATAGGATCTCAAGTTCAGGGTCAACCTGGTCAATATAGCAAGAACCTGTCTCAAAATAAAAATTCTTGAAAGGACTAGGGTTGTAGCTCAGTGGTTGAGCACTTGCTTAGCATGTGTTAGTTCCTGGGTTCAATTCCCAGCACTGAAAAAAAAAAAAAAGATTAAAGGTAAAACATTAACTTGCTCACAACAATATCATGAGAAAAGATATGAGTCAGTGTGCATCAAGGCACAGTGGAAACCATGCAGTGCCACCCTCGACACCTTGTCATTACTTTTCAGATCATAGAGAAACGGCGTAGAGATCGCATCAATAGCAGCCTTTCTGAACTGCGGCGCTTAGTCCCCACTGCCTTTGAAAAACAGGTATGTAACATTGTCGACTGTGCCAGTAGGGTGGGTGGTAGATAGGTTTCTTTCCCATGGTATCCCTTATTGAAGGGCAGCAGCTGCCTGAGGTGCTGTGATCATGCATGAATATCTGTCACCAGCTAGGGGACAAAGGAATGAAAATTCATACTTGGTGAGGTGCCTCAGGTGTTGTGGCTTTATGTCCATTTGAATGGAATCCTAAAAATGATCCTGAAGGGTAGGGGTTATTCTGTCCATTGCACAGGTAAGGAGATTGAAGCAGAGAGAAAGTAACTTGAGCTAGTAACTAGCTCACCCGGGTGGAAAGAGCAGAGCAGAGCTGGAGCACAGGATTGTGTGACAGTCTCCTGGCATTTCCAGAGCTATCTGAAAGCAGGCTGCTCCGGGAGGGAGTGAGTTCTGTCACGAACATGTTGAGATGGGGACTGTAAAGAGGGGTCAGGCAGTTGAAGCAACAGCCTCAAAGATCCTTCTCCTAGGCTCCAAGGCACCTATTGAAGGTCATCTGCCTTCCCTCAGCCTTTCCACGGATGTTCACTAAAACCTTCACAGGACCAGCCATGAACTAGACCTGATGTCTCCCCTCGGGAGTCACATGGAGAGTCAGACCCTCAGGGTTCCCCAAGAGGCCAGGTGGTCTGGGAGCTTAGAAGACATTTCCCAGGAGAGAATGGGGGAAGAGCAAGCGCTTTGGGGCTAAGGTGATGAGCTAGAGCTTGAGCATGCTGAGCCTGAAGCTGTATTCCCGGGAGAGCTGCTCTGAGAGGCAGTTGAGGATGCTTGAGTGGCATTCTGGTGAGGGATAAAGACACAGAGGTGGACAAGACTCTCGAGGAGAGTGGGTGGAGCTGGAAGAGAAGTAGGCCAGCACCCACTGGGAAACACACCCATTTAAGGGACAGGCAGAGCAAGAGGCAAGGTGAAAGGAGAGAGCAGAAGTGGTGTTGAGTCAGGCAGGGTGGCGCATGCCTGTAATCTCAGAGGCTCGGGAGGCTGAGGCAGGACGATCTAGAGTTCAAAGTCAGCTTCAACAATAGCGAGGCACTAAGCAACTCAGTGAGACCCTGTCGCTAAATAAAATATAAAATAGGGCTGGGGATGTGACTCTGTGGTCGAGTGCCTCTGAGTTCAATCCTCGATACCCCACCCCCTAAAAAAAGAAGTGGTGTCAAGGCATCAAGGGAGGAGAGGTTTCAGGAAGGAAGCTGAGTGGTGCTGTAGACAGAAAGACTGAGATGAGAACTGAAGAGCATCTATGAAATTTGGAGATCTTGGCCAAATCAGGAGCCTGAATGTGAGCAGTGGGAGAGCTAGGAGGAGTTGAGAAAATCAAGACAAATGATAATGGCCAGAGGAGGAGAGCACAGAGGTCAGCTGGAGGCCATACCCTCTGCTTTCTGCACCTACAGGGCTCTTCCAAGTTGGAGAAAGCCGAGGTCTTGCAGATGACGGTGGATCACTTGAAAATGCTCCATGCCACTGGTGGGACAGGTACCAATGCTCTTCTTTCTTGGGAATCATTTGCACAACAAATATTTTCAGGCTGGGCTGTGGGGATATGCTGATGTGCCAAGTAGAGATGGTCCCTGCCCTCCTGGAGCTCAGGGTTACAGAGGGCTAAAGCAGACCCAGTTGAATATTCACCAGGTTTGTCTCTCTTAACATCTTCCTCCTGACTCTGTTGTCTCTCTTTTTCCCAACCCTTTCTTCACCTAAGCTCTTTCCAGTTTTAGACCTTGGAGGGGCTGTCTTCTGCGTAACAGACTATTTCCCTGGGGCTGCCTCCCCCCGACCAAAGAGTAGCCATAAGGAGCTAATTCTCACTGGGCTCCCACACTGTGACCTACATACCCTGGGAGGGACCTGCCTGAAATTCTTAGCCACAGGGGATTCATTGGTGTCTCTTCCCATAGGTCTAGACTCCTGGGCTGCTGTTACCTCCTGGGCAGCATTGTGGGGATACCTCCTGGGCAGCATTGTGGGGATATGTCCATTGTGGGGATATGACAGGTGTCAGGATTGTAGTGGAACATAAATGTCACTCATATGGTTGTTCTAAGGTTGTCCATCACAATAAAATCATGGACTTATGGCTTTAAAAAGACTTGCAGACAATAAGAAATTTGTCACAAAACTTCACCGTGTATTTGGTGTTTTCACAATTGGGAAACTTGAAAGACATTGGCCACAAAGACTTAAGTCCCAAAGACAATGTGCTACCCTGGAAGAGGACAGGGACAGTTGCTTCTTCTTCTCCTTTTATTTTTATTTATTTATTTATTTATTTAGTGTGTGTGTGTGTGTGTGTGTGTGTGTGTGGTATAGGGGATTGAACCCAGGGGTGCTCTGCCACTGAGTCACATCCTCATTCCTTTTTATTTTATTTTGAGACAGGGTGTGGCTAAGTTGCTGAGGCTGGCCTCAAACTTGTGATTCTCCTGCCTCAGTCTCCCATGTTGCTGGGATTAGAAGTGTGTGCCACTGCACCCGCCAACAGTTGCATTTTAAGTAGCTCAGCCTGGAGCTTCTCACACCTGGGGATGGGCAGAGTCCTGGGTCACCTCGCTGAGATTCTGGGGCAATAGGTCTAGAGTGGAGTTCAGGGATTTGCAAGTTTAACAAGCCTGCCCAATAACCCTGATATAGGTGATCCTTCCTTTTGAGAATTTCTGCCCAAGGAATGCATTGCTAACACTGGAGATTTCTGTTTCTAAGCATCCAGCCGGGGAGAGATTTCAAATTACATCACTCGTTATCTTATTAAAAGAAAAGTTGTGACTAATCTGGGCAGCATTCAATGGCTTTCAAAATGCTTTTGCTGTTGATTCTCACAAAAACGAGAAAGGTGGGATTATCCTCACATCTTTCTGGCTCAGGGCTAATGGGAAAGCAGGGAATTGTGGTTTAGATAGAGCACAGTCTTTGGATTTGAATCCTGGCTCTACTCCTTATTAACTTTATGACCTCAGACAAATGATTTAACCTCTCTGTTCCACAGTTTCCTCATCTCTAAAATGGAAATAACAAGAGAGTTTATGAGAATTAAATTAGATAATGCAACAAAGTACTTAATAAGAACTCAGCAGATGTTAGTTTAGAAAGAACAACAAACACAGAAAGGTAAAGCCAGGTGTGGTGATACACACCTGTAATCCCAGCTACTTGGGAGGCTGAGGCAAGAGGATCACAAGTTCGAGACCAGCCTGGGCAATTTAGTGAGATCATGTCTCACTAAATTTAGTTTGACTCACTGGTAGAGCACTTCCCTAGCATGTGCAAGACCCTGGGTTCAATCTGCAGCACTGCAAATACAAAACAAAGCAAAACACAGAGGTAAAGGGGTTTGCAAGGTGCATAGCTAAATATCCAGCAGAGCCAAGTCTTACCTGAAAGTTGGCCTCATACCAAACATAATCTTCCTGCCAAGCTGTCCCTGCCACGGAGCCTAAACCATGAACTAGGGTCCAGGTATTTGCTGCCAGTCATGAGGCCCATGCTGGCTGGGGCTGTTCTGTCTTTGCCCAGAGGTGGTGGAGAGAGTGGCTTATGTGAAGAGGCAGTGAGAGTTTGAATACCTGCAGGGACAGTCCACCTGGTTGACCCTCAGGTCAAAGGAGGTCTCCTGGCCTGATGGCAGCTGCTGAGGGCCAGAGTCAAGGTGTTGAGTTCCATCCAGACTGCCTTTTGAACACGGGGACAAAACGGATGCAGTAGGAGTCAAGAGATCTACGTGAGGGCTGGGGCTGGGGCTCAGTGGCAGAGCACATGCCTGGCGTGTGAGGCACTGGGTCCCATCCTCAGCACTGCATAAAAATAAATAAATAAATAAATAAAGGCATGCTGTCCATTTAAAAAAAGAGAGAGAGATCTAAGTGATAGCAGACTTTTCATCTGTGGAGCCTTTTCTGTGAATCATTTCGTTTCACTTTCAGGTACAATTGTCTTCCCACTTAGAGCTCGGGACATGAGACCTGCCCAGTCAGGCGGCCAGCTAAGTGGCAGAGCTGGGATCTGAACCCAGCTAGCCTGGCTTCCAAAGACTTCGGGCTTCACTGCCGTACTCTGTTGCCTCCTCCAAGGGGCTTCCAAGCTCTGATGGCTGCTGTCACCCCCTCCTCTCCCTGAATCTACCCTCAGTAGCAGGCAGGTTATTGTATACCTGCCCGGGCTCCGTCTTTTCACATCTGATGAGTGTCTACTTAATTACGTGATCTTGGTCACAAAGTTTCTTCTTTGTATTACTTATGAATTGTGATGAAAGCAATCTAGTTTGTAATATTGCAGTTTACTGAATTCTTTGCTCCTCACAACTCACCATCCTTCATCTGGAGTAGAGGTTTTTTTTTGTTTGTTTGTTTGTTTTGGAACCAGGGATTGAACTCAGGGACACTCTGCCACTGAGTCACATCCCCAGCCCTATTTTGTATTTTATTTAGAGACAGGGTCTCACTGAGTTGCTTAGGGCCTCGCTAAGTTGCTGAGGCTGGCTTTGAACTCTCGATCATCCTGTCTCAGCCTCCCAAGTTGCTTGGATTAGAGGCGTGCGCCACCACTGGAGTAGAGGTTTTTATTCCCACTTTACAGATGGGGAAGACAGGTGCCCAGAGAGGTGAGAGAACATGCCCATGGTCACCCAGGGAGTGAATGGGAGGGACATGTTCAAAACACAGTCTGACCCTAGGTTCCGTGTCCCTTGCTCCAGCATGTGCTCTTGGTGCCTCACTTTACAGGATTCTTTGATGCCCGAGCCCTGGCAGTTGACTTCAGGAGCATTGGTTTTCGGGAGTGCCTCACTGAGGTCATCAGGTACCTGGGGGTCCTGGAAGGACCCAGCAGCCGTGCAGACCCTGTCCGGATTCGCCTTCTCTCCCACCTCAACAGCTATGCGGCTGAGATGGAGCCTTCGCCTGCGCCTGCTGGTCCCCTGGCTTTCCCTGCTTGGCCCTGGTCCTTCTTCCATAGTTGTCCAGGGCTACCCACCCTGAGCAACCAGCTTGCCATCCTGGGCAGTGTGCCTGGCCCTGTCCTCCCCAGCACCTCCTCTCCTGCCTACCCCATCCCAGCCCTCCGAACCACTCCCATTCGCAGGGTCACTGGCACCATCCTGCCGGCCCGGAGGAATTTGTTGCCCAGTCGAGGGGCATCTTCCACCCAGAGGGCCCGCCCTCCAGAGAGGTCAGCTGCCCCTCTTCCCCTGGCCTCCAGCAGCAGGGCTGCCAGGAGCAGCCACACTGTTCCCCTCCTGCAGTCCTCCTCCCCAACACCCCCTAGTGCCCTGGGCTCCACAGCTTATGTGGCTGTACCAGTCTCCAGTCCATCTTCCACAGGGCCAGCTGGGAGGCCTGCAGGTGCTGTGCTCTACCACTCCTGGGTCTCTGAAATCACTGAAATTGGGGCTTTCTGAGCTGGCTCCCCGACCCCCAGACCCCCAGGATCGCAAGAAAGGTTCTGTTTTCAGAAGCTCTAAACATGACGCTGCCTCTTCTGCTTTGCTTCCTGGATGGGCAAAGCCCCTTCTTCACCTGTCAGAAGCTCCTCCCTCTCACCACCCAGCCCAGCTGTCCACTGGTCTCCAACGAGCCCTTCTGATCTGAGGCTCAGTACCATTTCTCATCTGCGCAGATGAGTCATAGTGCCTCATGAGCCCCTAAGAGCTGTGCCTGAACCCCTCTCCTGCCCAGTTTGCATGAATCATGGGTCTGGGATGGAAGCGTGAACCTAAAGGATACCATGGTCCAGGCTGGCTGCCTCTGTGGAGAGGTCAGACCCTAGTCAGGACAATGACTGGCTATAGCCATCCTAGACCAGGGAGCTGGAACATGCTGTCTGCCTCATTTCCTGGAGATGGTAATGGAGCAAGGGCCACGAAGAGTCTCTTGGGCACCCTGTCTGCCCCTACCCCATCACAGTGAACCACAGGACAAACCCATTCTCCATCTAGCCAAGCCTAGATGTTGGAAGCCCAGCAGGGTCTGCTCCTGCTCTCCTCCAGCTGCAGACACCCACCTTCCTTGAGACTTAAGAGTTCCCTGCACACATCTGGCTCAAAAAGCCAGGCCAGGAGCTTCTGGGCAATGGCAAAGCTCTGTGACAGGGTGTCCTCACTGCCAGGCCAGAGTCAGGATTGAGCAATAGAGAACCCAGTTCCTGGGTGTGTGGTCTTCCCCCGTGGGGCACAGTGTGGAGGGGCCTTGGCCCCACGTGATGGCGCCCAGAGAGGCATCCTCTTGGGATTCAGCACCAGACGTCTGAGCTGCCTGGTTTGCATCCGGCTCAGAGAGCCCAGACTGCTGCCACAGCCAAGGGCTGTCAGACTGAACAAAAATAACTGAGAGGAGGGGCAGAGGAAGAACATGCAGAGGCGTCTGGGCCCTTCAAGGTCACTCAGTGGGTCGAGGGCCTGAGAGCCTGTTCACCCAGATTCCACACAGCTGGCTCTGTTCAGAGGCAGCTCCCATTCCCCAGCTCTGCCTAGGGCCATTTTCCTCTAACGGAAGGCCCAGCGACCCTTCCCAGCCGAACGGCAGAATGAACCTGCATTCAAGATTGCCATGAGTTGGTGAAGTGCAGAGACACTTCTGAACTTGTTGGTAAACAACTGCTCCTCATGAGCCCAGTGCCCCCACCACCTGGCATTTCCCAGGACCACCACAATCTGCTTAATGCCTGACAGGCCCAAGGCTATGGGATCCTAGAGCTGGTAATTCACTGGCACTCTCGCCACACTGGGTTACTAAATATTTTGATGTCACCCCTGGTCAGATTCTCTCGCCCCCAGCCTTTGATGGAACCACCTTCCCCAGAGGTTGCATTGAGAAGGCTCCATCCATAGAGCTTGCAGAAACCATAGGGGCAACGAGCGCTTTGAGAGCAGTGGGGCACAGGTCAGTCGAGTGACCAGAAAGCTCTTTGAAAAGAGAAATTCCTCAAGCGAGGTTGAAGAGGTAAGTGCGTCTTTCACTCCTAAGCAGAGCTAGTTCGGTTAGATTGCTGTCCTGTGGACCCCTCTGAGAAGTGCCACAGTAAGGAGAGGTGGCATTGCAGAGAGAGGGCCGCTGGCAGGGGATGTTCCAGAGGACAATGGATAGAGGGAAGGCAGGACAGTCACACAGGCTTCCAGAAGTGGGGAGAGGGGGACAGAGAAGGTGACAGAGGCCAAGACCAGTCTTATCCTTTCTCACAAGGGGCACACTCAGGATGGGAAGAGAACTCCCAGCTCCTCCCTCTCTTCCCTCTTCCCCCATCTCCCCTCCTTGCTCTCCCACTGCTCCCAGGACACTAGGGCCATCTTTTAGTGCCCAAACCCAACATTCACTCCTAGCTGGGCTGTGGGAAACACATTTCTATGTTGCAGGCACCCAACTCCAAATCAGTGTGTCGACACCATCGAAATGAAGTGGAAGTGGCCGGACACTCTTACCATCTTGGTTGATCGTAGGCTCAGGGAGAATGACCTTGTGTTCCCATGGCTGGGAAGTTGGATCTTTTTCTCTTCCCAAACTTCCCAGGTACCCCAACTCCCCCGAACCCACTGTGGGGGTGTTGTAGACACCCAATAGAGATTTTGAGTTATTCTAGAAACCTCCAGTAGATTCTTAAATATCTCTGGAGTCTGTCCACTTCTGTCTGAACCTGTTGCCACCAGCCTGGCCTGGCCACTTCACCTCTCTCCCAGATCCTTGTCCCAGCCTCCACAAGGCCTCCTTCTTTCCCTCTTACTTTCTTCTCAATAGCAACCAGAGAGCATCTGAACATGCACATCACATTATATTACCTCTGGTTCAAACTGTTCTTCCGTTACCCTATTCTTTTTTCTTTTTTCTTTTTGTACTGGAAATTGAACCCAGGGCACTCTACCACTGAGCTACATCATCCCTAGCCCATTTTATTTTTTATTTTGAGACAGAGCCTTGCTGAGTTGCTAAGGCTGGCCTCAAACTTGTGATCCTCTTGCCTCAGCCTCCCAATTTGCCGGGATTACAGGTGTGTACCAATGCACCTGGCTGTTATTCTAAAGATAAAATCCAAACTCTTCCTCTTTTGGTCCCAAACCCACTTCCAGCCTTTTTTCTCTCCAGTCCCAAACTTGCTCCTGGATTCTGGCCCCAACCTGTCTTCATTTCCTCAATATATCAACCTCACTCCCATTTCCAGGACTTTGCATATGCTGTTCCCATTTCCACAGAATGCTCTTCCATACCCTTTGCATGACCACGTTCTTCAGACCCTTGTCTTCAATGTCACCTCCTCAGAGAGGCCTTTCCTGACTGTTGGACTTGAATAATTGAGTATTGTTTACCTTTATATGGAGATTGCTGTTGTAAAACCACACGTATATTTACTTGTTAGTAAACTGTTGTCCCCACTAGAATGTAAGCTCTGTGAGGCCAGGGACCTCGCTTGGTCTGCTCTCCACTCTATACCTCAGACTCATAACTATGCCAGGCTTATGGACGGTGCCCAGTGAATCTTTGTTGAATAAATGAATTTGGGAGGTGAGAAGCCTTCTGCTCTCGTGCTGTGGATGGCACAGGTTTCTCTAGGGTGATTCTGGGGAGAGGCAGGAGAGCAAAGGGAGAACCAGGGCCAAGGCACTGGAAGTTCTGTCAAAATGGTCAGGAGGCCCTGGCCAGAAGCAGGTGCAGGTGTGTCCACTCTGGAGTACACACAGATGGGCAGGCCATCCCTGCCAGCAGGTATTGTTCTCCACTCTTGGCTTGACTCCTTGAGGGAGTTGGCTTCCAGCAAATCCAACAAACACTCCTGGAGGTCTGCCCCATGCCAACCAGGCCTGGTGGAGCCAGAGGTGACAGGGACACTATTGCCCTAGGGCGTGGGAAACAGTGTACCCTCTGCCTAAGTGATGGTTGGTGAGCTGGGAGTGGAGGGACCTGTGGAGAAGGCTGAGGGCCACGGAGTGGGGTATGTGCCTGTGCCTAGGGAGGTCCTGGGGAAGGGGCACTGGGAGGAGCCCTCCCAGAGGAGCAGGAAGGGAAGCTTCCCATCAGCAGAGGGACCCTTAACTGCAAAGTCAGAGAGACTCACAGGGGAGCTGTAGACTGGCTCCAGGTTGAATGCAGACCCTCAGGGGCAGGGTGGAAGGTGGGCTCCCTGGGCACTGAAGCCAGACTTCCTTATTAGGCCCTTATTAATGAGTTGTGGCCTTGGGCAAATTCCTTAACCTCCTTGAACTTCAACTTTCTCATCTATAAAACAGGGATGATGGACTAATGGCTATGGTTAATTGAGTGGTAACTGTATACTAGATACTGTTCCCAGTGCTTTTTTTAGAATGTCCCCATTTTAAGGGGGGTGGGGAGTGCTGGAGAATGATATTGGCCAAATTATGTCATTATATTGTGTATCGTGTGTATGTATGAATATGTAACAACAAATCACAACAGTGTGTACAACTATAATGCACCAATAAAAAATGTGGGGGAAAAAAGAATGTCCCCATTTTACAGATGAGAAAACTGAGCTAAGGCATGTTCTCCTATGGTCGGTGTGAATGGAATGTGAAGTCCTGAGTTGTAAAACAATCAATCTTTGTCATTAGTAATGGAAGGAGGTGGTGTCCAAATCGTAAACATCCACAAGTGCTATGCTGAGTCTGGGAGCAACAGGAGACCCAGAATTTTTTTCCAGGTGCTGCCAAGATTGGATTTTAAGAAACTCGTAGTAGGACATATCTGTAATCCCAGTCATTCCAGAGGCTGAAGCAGGAGGACCACATGTTCAAGTACAGCCTGGGTAACTTAGTGAGACCCTGTCTCAAAATGAAAACTTTTTTTTTTTTTTAAAGAGTTGGACTATAGCTCAGTGGTAGAGCGCTTGCCTAGTGTACCCAAGGCACTGGGTTCAATCCACAGTACCAAAATAAAAGTCAGGATTTCCTTTCTAGTCAAGACATTTCCATTCATTAGGTGAACTGGACTCAAAGGCTGATGTTTTCTGAAGATCAAAGCAAAAACAAATTTCCACCAGGGATCTCTATCCCTGGGCCCTCTCCTAGTCCCTGGAGAGTATCCTCATAGGAGATACTTAAGAAATGTTATGTGGGTCAGGGTTTGAATATGGCTGGTCCATATGGCAGGGTCCATTGTGATGAAAGGCTTGGTCAGCAGGGGGCTGCTGTTGGGAGGTGCACCTTAAGAGGGTGGGGCCTCGTGGGATGTCCCAAGGCCATTGGAGGTGTGCCTTCAGAAGGGACTGTGGACAGGTCTCTCCCAGCTGTGGGAGGTGTGATCACTTACTCCCCACAGGCTCCTGCCATGGTGTGCCATCATTCATGCCCTTACCAGAGCCAACTCAGTGTGCCTGCCTCCCCGTCTTCCACCCTTCCTGATCTTGGACCTTGAGCATTCAAAACTGTGGACCTAATACACCTCTTTCTCACGAGTAGCCTGTGTCAGGAATTTAATTTCAGTGACCAAAGCTGACTAATATGTGTGTGTTGAAGACTTTAGTGTCTTGTAATTTATTTAAGAGATACTAAATACTTATGGCTTTGTGGAAAACTCAGGACATTAACTTCCTTTTCCAAGAGGAAAAATCAGGTCTAGATAATAAGCTGATAACATTAATGACAGTAAACGTTTTTGAGTCCTTGATCTATGTTCTTCCCTCATAGAATCCTTACACAACCCTGTGAGTAATTTCTACTATTGTCCCCATTTTACATGAGAGGAAACAGACCCAGTCTGTTGGTAAATGTATCCAAAGTGCACAAAACTGCTGGGCGCTGTGGTGCACACCTGTAATCCCAGCACTTGGGAGGCTGAGGCAGGAGGATCCCGAGTTCAAAGCCAGCCTCAGCAACTTAGCAAGGCCCCTAAGCAACTCGGTGAGACCCTGTCTCTGAATAAAATACAAAATAGGGCTGGGGATGTGGCTCAGTGGTGGAGTGCCCCTGGGTTCAATATCCCCAGTATCAAAACAAACAAACAAACAAACAAAAAAGTGCACAAAACTAATAAGCATTTTAACCAAAATTCAAACCTGAGCCTGTCTGATTTGGTCTTAACCAATATAGTGCACGGCTTCCTTCCCAGGTTGTCCCTTGGATGACAATCCATTGATGCTTGGTGGCAGGTCATCAAGGTCTAGTGTAGTAGACCAGGGTGCTGGCTTGGGAAGATTTCATGTCTGCCACATTCTTCTCTCCTCTGTTCAGTAAGGGTTAGGCTTGGCTGCTATAACAAAGGCGTCCAGCAGAGCTTGGCACTGTGGTGCATGCCTGTAATTTCCACAACTCAGGAGACCAAGGTGGGAAGATTGCAAGTTCAAGACCAACCTCAGCACTTTAGTGAGACACTGTCTCAAAAACTAAAAGGTGCTCGGGCTTAGCTAAGTGGTAGAACACCCCTGGATTCAATTCCCAGTACTTCAAAATACAAACAAAACAAAGAGGCCTGGTAATAACTCAATGAATAAAAGAAGATAGTTCCTTTGTCTCTAGTGCAACTTCCTGGTGACCAGTTAAGCAGAAAGCTCTGCTCCATGCAGATATCCTGGGACCTAGATTCCTTCCTTCCATCTTGATTCCCTACCATCCCTAGGGCATTCTTGTACCTGCGTGGTTGAAGCCAGGTCTCCCAGGGTTCAAGCCACCAGAAGGGGATGAGAATTTGGTAGAGACATGATCAAAGTCTTAAAGTCTTAAAGCCTATGTCTAGAAGTAAGTACATTTACCTCCATTCACATCCACAGATAAGAACTTAGCCCAATCGAACTGCAAAGGAGTCTGGGAAATGCATGTTAACCTGTTCTCTGAAATAAATGTGAATGGATATTGACAGACAATCTCTTTCCTTTCCTTTACCTGGAAGGTGAGAAGAGTGGAGGGAATCAGGGACATCAGAAGTTCCTGATTGACCAGAGTGTGTGGTGTGTGTGTGTGTGTGATCTAGAGATCAATTTTATTTTCTTTTTCCTTTTTCTTTTTTTTTGTTTTTTGCGGTGCTAGGGATTGCATCCAGGATGTCTCACACGTGCTAGGCAAGTGCTCTATCACTAGGTTACATCTCGATCCTTTTTTTTTTTTTTCTGGTACCAGGGGCACTTGAGCCACATCCCCAGTCACATTTTATTTAGAGACAGAGTCTCACTGAGTAGCTTCTGGCTTTGAACTCAAGATCCTCCTGCCTCAGCCTCCCGAGCTGCTGGAATTAGAGGCGTGCAGCACTGCGCCCAGCTCCATCCTTTTTAAAATTTTATTTTGAATCGAGATCTTAATAAATTGCCCAGGCTGACCTTGAACTTGCAATCCTTGGATCTGCCTTGGCCTCCTGGGTAGCTGGGATTGTAGGTGTACATCATAGCACCTGGCTAGCGGTCAATTTACTTTGAGTTTGAGGGACCAGGTAGTACAGCCCCCTCTCCCACTTTCCATTCCCACAGGGGTGGGTTGAATCCCCAGTGAATGGAGTAGTGCCTTTACTGGGCCCGCCTCCCCAGAGAGCTCCCCCAGAAAACTGAGTGTAAGACAAGGTGGCTTGTCGTTGGACCCCAAGTTGCCTGCTGATCAGCCCCACCTGGAGGGACTGTGTGCCACACATGTCACGAGTGCTGCTTCCACCATCCTGACTCCACCTGGCAGGGAGGCGCCAGCCCATGC
Organism: Glaucomys volans; assembly: GCA_020662805.1. Classification (NCBI taxonomy): domain Eukaryota; kingdom Metazoa; phylum Chordata; class Mammalia; order Rodentia; family Sciuridae; genus Glaucomys; species Glaucomys volans. Next base: position 123,243 of record JAJEJO010002170.1, read on the forward strand.
AGACACCTTCCCAACAAAGATAGCTGTCACTGCTTTCTTCTCCCCACTGCCCATGACACAGCCCACCCTGAAGCTCTGTACCAAGCTGTGTCCTCTCAGGGCTTTGAGTTTTACTTGTGAAAGTTGACTCACGGGTAGTCGGCAGGAATGTCCTCGTTAATTCCTTGATAGTGGTCCGTGTAAATGCGGCAGGCATTGGAACTCCACTGATAGACACCGGGCTCTCTGGATTCTTTCTTTTTGCTTCATGTAGGAGTGAAAAGAAGCAAGACTGTTGCTTGGCCCGTGGATCTCAGGAAGCCCACTGACTGACTACCTTGGGCTTGGCCCAGGACTTTGGGCAGAATCTGAATTTCAGCACCCCATCCCAGGTGCTGCATTGTTGGAGCCTCAGAAAATGAATGAACTATCCCAACTACTTAGGAGGCTGAGGAAAGAGGATCACAAGTTCAAGACCAGCCTGGGCAACTTAGGGAGACCCTACCCAAAAATGCAATTTAAAAGGGCTGGAGATGTAACTTGGAGATAGAGTGCTCTGGGTTTAATCCCAGTACTGCAGGGGAAAAAAGAGAAGAAAGAAGGAAGGGGGGATGGGGGAGAAAGAGAGGGAGAAAAAAAAAATGGTGAACCACCTATTGCCTACAACTCAGCAGCCCTAAAAGGAATCAGTCAAAAAAGGAATCAGTACAAAAAGTACTAATGCTTTCTATCATATAGCAAAGTGACATTTCAAAGTGCTTTCCCAGTGTACCTCGCTTATGCCTTTCAACAAATGGGTAAGGGAGCCAGGGCAGAAATTATTATCTCCATTATGCAGATGGGGAAACTGAATCGCATTTCAAGCAGAACAGTCTGCCCTAGATTGGAAAAATAGTAAATGGCAAAGCTTGTTTAGACTATTGAGGAAAGTCTGATTGCATGTCCATAGTCACAGAGAGATAATGTAACATTATCCAACAATTACTGAGCCCTTGCCACACACAGGCACCGGACCAAGTACTTTGCATGCAAAATCTATCTGCGTAACTCTGATTTGGGTTTCAGTTCCATCATTATCTCCATTTTATGGATGAGGAAACAGAGCTCAGAAAGATTAAGTAATTTGTCCAAGGTAACACAGCTATTAAGTGGCAGAGCTCTTAACTGCCAAGTTCTACAGCCCACTAAATGCTATGGCTTGTGTTCACCCCTGTGGGACAATAGAGGGAGGGTTCCCAGGCCTGCATACAGTTCCTAGCTTGTACCTAGAGACTTGGGTCTCAGACCCATCAGTATCAACTCACCAACCCTTCAGAACAGAGAGGCCAGTCATCTGTCTTCACACAAAAACATTTATGAAGAACTGAACATGTGCCAGGTGCGGTGGTGCACTCCTGTAATCCCAGTGACTCAGGAGGCTGAGGCAGGAGGATCCCAAGTTCAAGGCCAGCCTCAGCCACTTAGGGAGCTCTTTTCAGCAACTCAGTGAAACCATTTCAAAATAAAAAATAAAAAGGTCTTAGGTATAAGGAGGAGTCTTGGCCTGTGGTGTGAAGAAAAGACAGAGTGGGAACAGGAGGACTTCTTGGTCATATAACCTCCTTCACACCGCCTCCCACCCATTGCCCTAGAATAAACCCGCTCCTAACAGAAATCCTGGTTTCAACCGCCCCATTCTCCAGCCACCACATGCTGTTCCCAAGCTCCCTCTGCTCAGCAGTCTGCCTGCTGACCACCACAATGCACCATCATCTGGTCACTTCCTGGCTTCACTTCCCTCTTCACCTTGCTAAGGGCACATGGCCTCAGCTCTGTCATCAACCCTTGCAAACAACCTCACCCCTTATTCCCATCTCCTTCCACAGTAGTCACCAGGTGTAGGGCAGATTTGAGCATGACCCACATGACCTCCGCTTCCTGGTGTCCATGCCCTTGTCTAACCCCTTACCCTTGAATGCAGACAGGACCCATGACTTTCTTCTAACCAACAAAACCCAGCAAGTGTGAGGGATGTCACCCCCAATTCAGCTACACACGTGGCAGAGGTGAGGGGTATCAGTCCCAAGAAGACCTTACCTTATTTAAGGCCCTCTTAGCCAGGCACAGTGGTGCACACCTGTAATCTCAGGAAGCTGAGCCTGGAGGATTGCAAGTTCAAGGCCAGCCTCAGCAACTTAGCAAGGTCTTGAGCAACTGAGCGAGACCCTGTCTCAAAATAAAAAAGAGAATGAGCTGGGGGTATGGCTCAGTGGTTAAGCTACCCTGAGTTCAATCCCTCGTACAAAAAAACAAAAACAAAACAAAACAAAAAACCCTCTTAGGTGGGAGGGAGAGGCTGTCCTTGCTGGCTTGATCAAGTGAGTGGTGGTGTTGGAGAAGCCTATATGGCAAGGGGCCATGGGTGGCCACTCAGGCCTTGGGGACAGCCTGCAGCTGACAGCCAGCAAAAAGCCGGGCTTCAAAGCCACGACCCTGCCATATGGCACAAGGAAATGAATTCTGTCAACAAGCTGAATAAATCTGAAAGTAGACTCCCCTGCTGCCCACTGAGGAGCTTCCAGGTGATTCTGGCCAACGCTGAATTGCAGCCTTGAGAGGCCCTGAGCCTTGAGGACCAGGCTACACAGTGTCATGCTCCTTACCCACAGAAACTGGGAGGTGACAAATGTGCACTTGGGAAAGCACGTTGGTGACGTTAATTGTTACACAACAGTAGACAACTAATCCCAACCCTGATCTCCACCTTCTAGAAAAGAGTCCATCAGTGGAGGTGACTGGTTTGACTCGACTGATAACCAGAGCCTCAAGTGAGGAACCTGTTCTGCTTCTCCAACAGGCTGGCTCTGCAGGCTCCACGGGTCTTCTCTCCCCAGAGCCCCATGCCCTCCCCCACATCCTCCTCAGAAAATGATCCTGCTTCATTCTTCATGTTGAATATGGAGGATTTCAATAGCCTTGAGGACAGATTTTTTTTTTTTTTTTAACTTGCATTCTTGCCAGGTGCAGTGGCACATGCCTGTAATCCCAGAGGCTCAGGAGGTTGAGGGCAGGAAGATCATTAGTTCGAGGCCAGCCTCAGCAATTTAGTGAGCCCCTGGACAACTGAGTCAGACCCTATCTCAATATAAGAAAAAATAAAAAGGTATGGGAATGCAATACAGAGGTAAAGTGCCCCTAAGTTCAGTCTCTAGTACCAACAAAAGGAGCAAGAAATTAAATGTATCCAGGGCTGGGGATATAGCTCAGTTAGTAGAGTGCTTGCCTTGTAAGCACAAGGCCCTGGGTTCAATCCCAGTACCACAAAAGAATAAAGAAATTAAATGTATCCAACTAGGCACAGTATCACACACACACCTGTAATTTCAGCTATGTGGGAGGCTGAGGCAGGGGATCACAAGTTTAAAGCCAGCCTAGGCAACTTAGCAAGACCCTGTCTCAAAATAAAAATTAAAAAAGGACTGAGGATATAGTTCAGTGGTAGAGCACCCCTGGGTTCAATTCCCAGCATTGAAAAAAAATCAAATTAAATAAAACTAAGGTTCTAATTCTTAGCATGCTGTACTTAATTTTAAATCTTCCTGAGGCTTTCTGTACTATGTACACCTATATTAGGTACCTTCTAGAAGGAAAGCTCTATCCCAGGTGATGGAGGTTAATTTCTCTTGTTCATAAGATGGAAAGGTATGTTCCTGCTTAAAGGAAACGGGGGGAGGTAGGGAGATTGATTCAGAGATTGAGAAAGGGAGGGAGGAAGTAGAAAAGAAACAAAGGATCACAGCCCTCCCAGTTAATTAAGGATCAAGGTCACCTGTCTGCTAAGAAAGACAGCTATGGGACATGGCTAACCATGCCCTCATTAGGGCCACAGATTCTGTTTGTGCAGTTGACTGCTGAGAGGCCCTCATTACACAGCTGGGAGAGGGAGGAGAACCATCAGGGACTGGCTTTGGGGGCTCTTCCTATGTGTTTCTGACCTGAACCTTTGAGTGTCAAAGGCTGGCTGACTGACCCACACTGCACAGTGCCCCAGGGGACCCTTTGAAGCCAAAGCCCTCGAGTATTTGCAGATAGATTAGGATAACAGATACTTGGCCCAGGAGCTTCCACTCCCTGCTCTTGTTCCTGTGTCAGACATTACTAATCAACTCCACATCTGCCCCTTGGTAAGACAGCCCCTGTCCAGAACTAATCAAGGTTGGCACAGGAGATAAAGCCCATTTGCCTTCTCTGGACTGTCACCAGCTCTGGTGAGAAAATGAGGCCTATCTGGCCCTTGCTCAGAACTGAGTTAATGGATAACAGGGTTTGGGGATTCCCAGGCTTGTTCCTGTAGTCTGTGAATAACTGGGACCTGGAGTGCCTGACCCTGTGCAATAAACAGTGGGGAAGAGGCGTGGGTGACACCCACACTGCCTCAGGCACTGAGGACAGTGCTTCTGCACAGAGATCCCACCTCGAGGGGTGCAGGGTGGCCAGGAAAGAGGCTGCAGCGGGCTCCCTAGGACCCAACTCAGCACTGGAGGGGCTGAGGGAGGAGCACAGGCCTGAATTATAGCAGAGGTCAGTTGGCCTCCCGGAATGGTTGGAGGCAAGGCCAGACTGACATCTCGGCCCAGGTTCCAGAAGTCCAGACGTGGATGTCCAACAGCCAATGTCTCAGAGGCATTCAAATCCAACTGTCTGAAACCTGACTCCGAGATTCCCGCTCCCCCACTCCAACACACTCCTCCTGGTCTCAGGAAACCGCAACTCAGTCCAGCTACACAGGTCTCCACGTCCCTGGGGATCCCTGAAGTCGCCTCTTCATGGGCTCCCTACCATCACCCCTGCCCTGCAGTCCATGCTTCCCACCGCAGCCCGAGGAACACGTCAGATGAGCTCAGACCCCTCCAATGACGTCCCACTTACATGAAGGCCAAAGCCCTCCTGTGCCTGTGAAGGCTACACCCTCACCTCCCACTCCCATACCTTGCCCTGGCCCCACTTCTTAGACTAGTCACCCTTCATTTCCTTCTGTGGCCCTGGCCTCTCTGCCATTCTTTTTTTTTTTTTTTTTTTGGAACCAGGAATTGAACTCAGGGACACTCGGCCACTGAACCACATCCCCAGCCCTATTTTGTATTTTATTTAGAGACAGGGTCTCACTGAGTTGCTTAGGGCCTCGCTAAGTTGCTGAGGCTGGCTTTGAACTTGTGATCCTCCTGACTCAGCCTCCCAAGTCGCTTGGATTACAGGCGTGCGCCACCATGCCCGGCCCCTCTCTGCCATTCTTAAAGGTGAGCATGGTCCTATCTCAGGGCCTCTGCCCAAAGGCTCTGCTCCCAGACATCCCTGTGACTCCTTGACATCTGCATAGCTGGTTTCCCCATCTCCTCTGGATTTTGATCCATGTCACTGCAGTGCCGCTCTCTGACAGCCCATTTTTAAGGCAAGCCTCTGCCAGGGCCAGCACTGCAGTCCCCTTCCACACTCTATTTTTGGCCATTGGCATATTCATGCTGAGAAAACACTAAATTTTTCTGATTGTGGGTACTGTGAATCTCCCTTCCTAGATGACTCCGGGGGCAGGGATTTCTGGGTGTTTGCTGTCCACAGCACCCAGAGCAGTGGTATTAGAACACAGTTATAATACACAGTAGTAGAAAATAAGAAGTTATTACTGGGCACAGTGGCACACAATACTATAATCCTAGAGACTCAGGACACTGAGGCAGAAGGATGTCAAGTTCCAGGCCAGACTGGACAACTTAGCAATATACCTGTCTCAAAATAAAAACTAAAAAGGGCTGGGGATTTAGCTCAGTAGTAGAGTACTAGTGGGTTCAATACCCTGGAGTGAAAAAAAAAAGATATTATTAATGAATAATAAATATTGGTGAAGTTAATGATAGCTTGAATTTGTTAAGTACTTACTAAGAGTTAGACACCATCCTAAACATTTTTCATGTATCATCAGTTTTGTTTGTTTGCTTGCTTGTTTGTGGTGGTGCTGGGGATTGAACCCAGGGTCTCACATGTGCTAGGCAAGTGTTCTACTACTGAGCTATTATCCCAAGTCCTCATTTCAATTTTAGGATAATTTTATGAGATAAGTTCTAATATCCCCATATACAGATAAGGTAACGAGCTACACAGCACTTAGAATAGAGCAGGAGGACTGCAAGTTTGAGGCCAGATGGGGTAACTTAGAGAGACCTTATTGCAAAATTAAAAAATTTTTTTTTCTTAATGGACTGGGAATGATGTAGCCCAGTGCTCACCTAACTTTCTGAGGCCCTGGGTTCAAACAGAAAGGAAGGAAAGAAGGGAAGGAGGGAGGAAATTGTATCCAGACTAGTATCAATAAAATTTGGAGTCAGGCAAACCTAAGTTAAAATTCCAGACTTTCTTTCTTCTGGAATATTTGGTTTGGACGAGTTTCTTAGTTTCTCTAAGTATCAAGGTTCTCCTGGGCAGGAAGGGTGGACCATCTACCTTTTGTCTATCTTACCTTAGCCCTTCTTAGCCCGCCTAGTATGTTGTCCCAGTTCTTTATCTATCACTGCCCTCTAGTGGTCAATTAAAACAGCACACCAGTTGGGCATGGTGGCACACACCTGTGATCCCAGTCATTCAGGAGCCTGGGCAAGAGAACCACAGTTCAAGGTTAGACTGGGCAACAGAAAGAGACCCTGTCTCAAAACAAACAAACAAACACATAAATAAATAACAAAAACATGACCATGCAAAATACACATGCTCTTCTATTTACAATGGAGATCATGTCCTGGAAAATCCATGCTCAATTAAAAATATACCAAGTTGAAAATGCATTGACTGCAACTAATCTACCTCACATTGTAGTTTAACAATACAATACACTGTAGGGTATTGGTTATGTACCCTCATTTTTTTTTTGTTTTGTTCCTGGTTTTGTTTTACAGTAGATGGATGGAATTTAGGGACTCATGCGTCCACGTGGGTGAGCACTCCGCCACTGAGCTATGTCCCCAACCCTATTTTTATTTTATTTTGAGACATGGTCTTGTTAAATTACTCAGGCTAGCCTTGAACTTGAGATCTTCCTGTTTCGACCTTTCGAGGAGCTAGTTTACAGGTGTGCATCACCATGCCCAGCTACCCTCACCATTGTGAGGCTGACTGGGAGCTGCAGTTCACTGCCGCTGCCCAGCATCATCAGAGTATAGAACCACACATCACTAACCCAAGGGAAAAAAATTCAGTGACTTGGGAGATTGAGGCAGGAAGAGTACAAGTTTGAAGCCAGCCCGAACAATTTAGTAAGACTCTCAAAACAAAATGAAATCCAATGAAATAAAAAGAGACAGGGATGTAGTTCAGTGGTAGAGCACTTACCTAGCATGTGCAAGACCCTGGATTCAATTCAGTGATGCAAAACAAACAAACAAAAGGAAGAAACAAATGCATATTACTAAGTGAAAGACGTTATATTAATTTTCATTGTTATAACAAAAAAAATACCTGAAGCTAGATAAATATACAAAGAAAAGAGGTTTATTTGGCTCAGTTTGGGAGACTGAAAGTTCAAGATCAGGTGACTCCATTTGTTCAGTCTCTGGTGAGAGTCTCATACTGAATGTCAAGATGGGAAAGCACATGAGGGGGCAAGATCACATGACAAGACAGGAAGCCAGAGAGACCAGGGAGGAGCAAGCCTTGCTCTTTTATAACAGCCCCTCTTGCAAGAACTAACTGGAAATAAAAGCGAACTATGTCAGCACCCACAATGACCTAAATACCTCCCCCTGTGCCCACCTCTCCTTCTCAAAGTTTCAATAACACCTCTCAACATCACTATGTTAGGGACCAAACTGCCATCACATGAATCCATGCAGAATACACTCAAACCATATCCAAACCATAGTAGAAGTCAATCTTAAAAGGCTATATTCTTCATGATTCCAACATGACATTCTAGAAAAGGCAAGACTATGGAGGTAGTGAAAAGATTGATGATTATCATGGGTTAGGAGAGAGAGAGGTTGAATCAGTAGAGCACAGAGAATTTTTAGAGAAATGAAACTGCAGTATTGTGTAGAATGCTACAGTGGTAGATAAGTGTCATTATACTTTTGTCTAAACCCATAAAATATACAACACCAATAGTGAACCCCAGCCAGACATGGTGGCACACACCTGTGATTCCAGTGGCTCAGGAGGCTGAAGCAGGAGGATTG